>JANHOG010000139.1:0-24808 GCA_027627325.1 Phlebia brevispora
TTGTTGGCCTTCGTCGCCGCGCGTTTCTTGCGCGACGCCCTTTTTCTCTTCCCACCATCGTCTTGTCCTCCAACCACTTGACTCTTGCTTTCTACTTTCATCTCCCCTCGCATTCGACCCGACTTCAGCAACACATTCCGACACGAAAATGAGCGCACCCGACAACGAGGAGCTTATCGACTACGAGGATGAGCACGAGGTGGTCACAAACGGTGCCGCAGCTCCGTCGGCAGGCAATGGTGCAGCTGCTGCAGCAGCACCAGCCGCAGACGGTGAAGCTGACAAGAAAAACTTCTCTGGAATTCATTCCACTGGTTTCAGGTGAGCGGCGGCTTCGTTATGTTGGTATGGCCACATGACTGATGGGATCCGTTGTTGACAGGGATTTCTTGTTGAAGCCTGAATTGCTGCGTGCCATCAGTGACCTTGGTTTCGAGCATCCCTCGGAAGGTAAATATTCGCGAGTTACAACGAAGAAGAATCGCCTAGAGACTGACAGCTGTTTTCAGTTCAACAGGAGTGTATCCCTCAGGCTGTGCTAGGAATGGACGTCCTGTGCCAGGCAAAGTCTGGTCACGGTAAAACGGCCGTATTCGTTCTTGCAACGCTTCAGCAACTTGAGCCAGTGAACGGAGAGGTGTCCGTCCTCGTCCTTTGTCACACGCGAGAGTTGGCGTACCAAATCAAGAACGAGTATACCCGTTTCGCCAAGTACATGCCTGACGTCCGGGTTGCCACCTTCTTCGGTGGAACTCCCGTGTCGAAGGATACTGATACCCTGCGGGACAAGTCGAAATGCCCCCACATCGTCGTCGCCACACCTGGCCGCCTGAATGCACTCGTCAGGGACAAAGCACTCGACGCCTCAAAAGTCAAACATTTCGTTCTGGACGAGTGCGACAAAATGCTCGAACAGCTTGGTTAGTCATCCTGCAAATTTCGGCCCTGCGAATACACCCCTATCACTTAGGTGGCACGTCCCACTCGTGCACCTACTCCTTTATCTTGCCTCGCATCAGTCCGGCCTAGTGGGGGTTTCTGGAAGTTGTTTGCGCCTGTCTGCTGTCCACCTCCGTCAGTGCGCTGTCAAGCGCTGAGCAGCCTCCTGCGATCGATCTGGGGACCCTTTGGTGTCACCTGGTGTGGGAAATATCGTTGTTGAGGAAGCCCAAGGAAGGATGGTCCGGAAGATAGTCGACGAACGACGTTGTCGAAACCGACGGTCTGGAAGAAGTTGGCGATAGCGAAGCAATGTCATGAACAGGCGTCTGCGAGTTGTGTCGGGTCCATTCGTTTGCTCGTTCCTGCCCGTGACTGCAACTTGTTCTTCTTCGCCTGTTTTTTCTTACTGTTGCCTGTGTTTCGACTTGCATCTCACCATTTTCGACGTCGTCCCTCCAGACATGCGCCGAGACGTTCAAGAGATCTTCCGGGCCACACCACATCACAAGCAAGTCATGATGTTCAGCGCCACTCTTGCCAAGGAGATTCGAGTAACATGCAAGAAGTTCATGGCCAACGTAGGAGACTTCTTTCGTTATTTGCGCTATTTTTCTCAAGTTTTTCGGTAGCCACTGGAGATCTTCGTCGACGACGAGACGAAATTGACCCTCCACGGTCTGCAGCAACACTACGTGAAGCTCGAGGAGGTGGGAAAGAACAGGAAATTGAACGAGTTGCTCGATACGCTCGAGTTCAACCAGGTTTGTACATCTAGCGCAAAGTCATATCCGTGTGGCTAATAATATTGTTGTTTAGGTCGTCATTTTCGTGAAGTCTGTTGCACGTGCGATCGAGCTCGACAAGCTGCTCGTTTCTTGCAATTTCCCGAGTATCAGCATTCATTCCGGTTTGGCTCAAGAGGAGCGGTACGTAAAAGAAACGCAATACTGAATTTCATTGTAACTCAAACTCATTTGATTTCAGCATTGCACGGTACACGGCATTCAAAGCTTTCGAGAAGCGTATTTTGGTCGCCACTGACATCTTCGGTCGTGGAATCGATGTCGAGCGTGTCAACATCGTCATCAACTATGACTGTCCCCCGGACGCAGACAGCTACCTCCACCGTGTTGGGTACGTGGAATCCAGTGGTGTTGACTCTGGTTGTTTCTCACACTTCATCCAGACGTGCTGGTCGGTTCGGCACAAAGGGTCTTGCAATCACCTTTGTCGCTTCTGAAAGTGACCAGCAGGTGATGGCAGCCATTCAGTCGAGATTTGAGGTGGCTGTCCCTGAGCTTCCTGATCACATTGACCCTGCAAGCTACAGTGCGTGGTTTGAATTCTTCAACGGATATAGGCGGACTGACGATCGGTACAGTGACATCTTAATCGCCGCGTCCTGTGTCGCATGGCTTTTCTCCAGCTTTGTTTCCGTTGTCTTTACTCTGAATGTGTCTCGTCGCGAAACTGTAACCATATGTGATTGTTATATTCCCCCCTCGAATGGATATCGGTGTCCTATCTCTGTGCTGTCGACTGCCGAATGAAAAGCAACAGATAGACAAAGGTTAATCCGTGAGTGCACGAGGGAGCTCGAGACCCGGATATGGTTCTAGACTTTGATGTGCCTGCTGTGTGTGAGAAGTGTGAGGTCAGCGTTCGGAAGCCCTCGATCTGGAAATCGGTTCCCACGCTCCACGGCTCACGAGCGCTCAATTTCTTGGTTCCGCTTCTCTTAGGACACCTCGGTCTCTCTCACTTCGTCGTAGGGTTGCTTTCTCTACGCTCTGTGTATACCCTTTCAATGCGTAGAAAGTATGCCCAGCCAGCCCTCCCTAATCTTTACTTTAGGGAGGGGGTACTCTCTGTGCCGGGTTATACATTCGACAAGGTTAGTCATCGCGTCCCAGGTTTTCACGCAGTGTCAACCTCACACTGTCCATCCTCACAGGCTGTACAATGGGAAGACACCGGAAGCATGACCCTTCTTGCGGAGGGAATGAGTCTGAAGGATGGGTCTAGCGTGCTCGCAAAGATTGCGTCTGCTCACACAAATGCCTCAATGTGTATCGAGCGTGAAGCGCATATGTAAGTACACAAATTCTCGAGTAGTCCCCTGAGCTGACGACCATGTCTATGCTACTAGGCTTCAACGGATGGCAGCCAACTCCGAAAGCGCGAACGTAACGCTTCGCATGATCGACTTCTTCAATATACCTAAGGTCAACGGAGATTGTGTTGTCCTGCTATTGGTTCACCCCGGCCTCAATCTCCTCGGTCGATATTTCCCTCCGTCGAAAGTGAATGACCTCCTCCTAGCCGACGTTTCTCGGGCGCGTCCGTCGACTTCTCACGGGGACATATACATGATGGGCGTGGAGGAGCCAGACATGATCGAAGACATGGAGCCCATGGAGATCATGGATTTGGCATCCTTTCTAGAGTGCGTTCGGTTGATATTTTAGTCTAACATCATTAATGCATTTTTGCAGGTTTGCCATACAAGCGACACATTGCTTGGAGATGCTGCACCGCGCTGCACTTATTCACCGAGAAGGTGCGCTGAGAGAGTGCCACCTTAGGAGAGACATCATTGACATGGCTCATGTTCGGTAGTTCGCGCCAACGCTTTCCACCTCAATTCGCACAGTGGTCTTGTACGACTGGTGCACTTCGGTAATCGAGCAGTTTCGTTGGAGCAATTTGGTGTCCCTTCAACCTTTGTACTGCGCGCGGACGCTTTCGAGGAGGGGAAGAAGATGAAGGTGAAGGAGGCACTATGCTACCTGGGTATGTTACCGTTCGGCTCCCGGGATCGGTACTAGCCTCTGACCCACACAAAGCGCCCGAGCAAACTGGTGGCATGGAATCAACTAGTGAAGACAACAGGACAGACCTCTATTCCCTTGGGATTATGTTCTGGACATTATTAGTTGGCCGCGGTATTCTGCCATTTGAAGGTGGTCCTCTGGAATTATTGCACGCTATCGTGCAGAAGAGACCGATGCCAGTCCATGAAGTTCGCCGAGACGTACCACAGGTTCTGGCACTCATCATAGACAAGGTCAGGCGCTTCTCTACCGCTTACTAGATACAGACTAGCTAACTGTTGTTTAACGTTCTAGCTCCTCGCTAAATCGCCAGATGCGCGTTATCAGAGCGCATATGGGTTGAAGGCAGATCTGCTTCAATGTCAACGCCGTTTATTGACATCAGTGACACTAGCAACGGATCAGGTATCGACCGAAGTGCGTACTTCTATATTCATAAGGGGGTTGTAACTCACGTCTTTGTAGCTTATACCCTTCTTCGAGATTGCCACCCAAGATAGATTTATGGTAAGTGGTCTATAATTAGATGAATTATATCGCTGACATACGCTACAGGAATTCACTATACCATCTTCTCTGGTAATGTGCACGAGCACGCCTGCTAATGTACAGTACACTCACTTGCCCTTTCAGTTTGGTCGCGAAAGAGAGCTAGAGATCATTCGGAATGTAATACGCCACGCGTCGACCAGTTATTCGCGACATCTTGGCACCTCTGGCGAGTCCGTCGTTGTCAGCTCCTCTGCTAGCCATGGCACAGGTACCGCTACAGGTACCGGCGACGACACCCGTTCAGAATCGGCATCCTCTAAAAGCGAGTCAATGCTTTCGCCAAGCGGCAGTGTCGGTGTGAATACAGGTGGGAACGCGCCTAGTCCGTTGCATTTGCCCCATGGGGCTACGCAAAATAGCACCGTTCCCAGCTGGGGTAATGGTGGTGGAGGTAGCCCAGGTGTTCCCGCGCCTGCGGAGCCGCAGAATGGTAGTCCGAGGATCACGGCCGTGTCGTCAAGTGGACACTCAGCTAGCCCTCCGGTCACCTCTAGCGATGGACTAAGGAGGGTGGCCCTTGGTCCAACTACACGGCGAGCCCGTACTCATGCGGTAGTGGTCGTTGGACCTCCAGGGTAAGTATTACACCGTTTAGTTGCTACAGTATTGGCTCACTAGCGTTATCAGTGCGGGAAAGAGTTCGTTGATCCTTGCAAATCAAGCAAGATGGCGATGTAAGATACTTCATTTTTCTAATAATGTAGCACTTAGCTAACCCTATCCTTAGCTCATGGCCTGTGGGGTCAAGCTAAGTTTCTAGAGACAGAAGCTGCCCCTTTCGCCTCTTTGGTCAGCATAATCTAACATGCCTAAGATATGCGATGATGGACTAACAGATGCATGCAGTTGTCATGTCTCTCGTCTGTCCTTCGACAACTGATCGTGTTCCACACGGATCTCCATCGATTCGTCACCTCGCTCAGGGTTCGACTTGGCCCGCAGCTTCAAAACGTACCACTCCTATATCAGAGTGTGCCTGAGCTCAAGGACATTCTTGCACTATTCGACATTATAATCGAGACTCCTGTCGAATCTCTAGAGACTCATGAGTTGCGTGCTCGTTTCGAGTCTCTTGTTGAGGGCGTTTTCGCAGTATTGGCAGAAACAAGACTGTTCGCTCTCTTCCTCGATGATCTCCAGGATGCGCCCGAATCGTACGTTTGGACAATACATGAGTAGTTCTTCACAGCTGTCTTACTACATACCTGCTGCAGATCAGTGGACCTTATCAAGGCGTTGATCAACTCGAGGAGTCGTATCGTAAGTATCCTATTCAGATGAATGGAGCATCATACGCTGACGTGCCGCGCTACAGTTGATTTTTGCCACAGTCCGCTCCGACAAGCCGTTCGTCATATTACTGTCTGTCACAATGATGTTCCACTGATGTCGGGCTTTCAGCGAGGTTATTGACGTACTGAAAGGGATGTTTTCTAACCGAGCGGCCACTTGGATTAATTTGGAGCCTCTGAGCTTTACGGCAATCTCCACCATGGTATCACGCACGCTCCACCGCTCCAAGGACGAGGTTCAAAGTCTATCCCGCGTCGTCCACGCAGTGTCTCTTGGTAATGCCTTTTCTGCAAGGAACATCCTCACAACGCTACACCGTCAGCACATGGCAAGATATTTTGTTGCCTTACCTTGCTTCATACTCATCGCCTTGTTAGATCGCCTATAACTGGGAGAAGAATCACTGGGACTATGACATTGAGGCTATCGAAGCTAGTCTCGCGGATAAGAAGACCGAGAGCGACCCCAACGATATCTCCTACCTCATTGCACACCTGCGTGAACTCCCAGAGGACGCTCGCAAGTACCTCATATGGGCATCATTCTTTGGCTCGACGTACGTTCAACCAGCCCTCCATTCTTTCTGCGTGACTCACACACTTCATGCAGGTTCAAAGTGACTGAAGTGGCATTGATGATGGACTGGGAAGACTCCAGCGGCAGCAGCAGCGAGGACGATACCGATAGTATGTGGAACTTCCCCAAAACTGTGCGCGGCGAAACTGCGCTCAGCACTACGCGGGGCTCCATGCGTGGTCTTCAAATTGCCATTCAAGAGGGATGGCTGGTACAGAGAGCTCGTGATATGTGTAGCTTCGCACATGACCGTTACAGACAAGCTGCGCAAGCGGAAGCTCAGCACCTTCCGGAAGGCGCTATCCCTAAGATGTCTTTCAGGGTGTGTAGTTTGTTGTGTTATGTGCACGTACGTATAATGACGTTTCATTCTAGATTATTCTCATGATGTTGCACGAGCCTGCGCCGGACGTATATCGCATAGCCGAGCATGCGAAGCGGTAAGAAGAACGATTGCATAGTTTGATAAAAATGTATTAACCCTAGCATAGCTGTCTTCCTCTTCTTCGCGAACATCAGAAGCGGGACGAACTCCTAGATCTGTCGATCGATGCCGGAGACTCTGCATCGGCAAGAGGAGCCCATGAGGTAAATTTACTGTCATATGGCCGACCAACTAGCTGACACGGACCTTACAGCTTGCACTGCAATCGTATCTTAACGCATTGTCTCTTCTGGACGAAAACCCCTGGAAGACCAACTCTCCACGAACGATGTCTTTGTACTTGAAGCTCGCAGAGTAAGTCGCACGCTTCTTTACCACTGTGACTCGCTCATACTGTTTGCAGATTGTCAACATGGAAAGGTGCAGTCCATTCGTGTGGCCCACAAGTTTCACACTTACAGATTACAGGTCAATATGAGCGCTCTGATGCGTATATTGAGGAATGCCTATCCAAGACTGAAGACCCGGAGACGAGGGCGCAGATAATGAGAATCCGTGCTCGGAATCACTTTATGCGCCAAAATTACAACGCAGCCTTGACAGACACGATTACGGGTCTTCACCTACTCGGCGTAGATGTCAACTCCGCTCCCACAAGACGCGAAGCCGATACCATGTTTGAGCAAGTGAAGAACGAGATTTTGGCCGTAGGCTTCGATGATATTCTTAACATCCCTCGCGCGCGCGATCAACGAACAGACCTCGCCATTGCCCTGCTTAACGATGCTGGTAATGACTTTCCGTACTCATTTAAGATAATGATTGAACTGTCCGATAGGTGCTAATGCTTACTGGAGCAAAGGAGAAGGCTTTGCCGATGTGATAGGGCTTACTGTAAGTCATAGATGTCCGAATAATGCACTGGCGCGGAACTCACTAGTTGCATAGACTATACGGCTGGCGCTACGGTGTGTAGCTCAATTGTATCTGTCGAAAATGTCTGCTAAGCGAGTGTTATTCGTAGGTCGGGTATGTGTCCTGGCACAGCATTAGGCTTCTTTTGGGCTCTAGGTGGTACGTCTTTCTTTTTTCGTTCTCCTCCGATCTCGTAGTGACATGATACCGAAAGCTGCCGCCGAGCGGAGGGAGCTGTATCGCTTCTCAGCTGATTTGGGCAAACTCGCCCTCCATCTCGCTGATCAATATGGTACAAATCACGAGAAGTGGTGAGTTACTTTAATATTCATCATGAGTCGATGTCAACCTCAGATTTCCAGCCGTTCACTTCTACTATTCTCAGCATTGGTGTCTGGGTACGACGCAGTACATATACGAACGAACATTGCTAGGCTCGAAGAAGCACTAAAGTATGGTCAAAGTGCAGGTGACAGGTAATGGACGATGGTCGCTGAATGATTACGTCAAGCTGATCGTTTCTGCAGGATATACAGCAGCTTCGCCAGTATGCACCTCATCAAGTGTCGGCTCTTCATCTGCGACCATCGTAAGTAAAATCCCTTGCAAGCGTGTACTACTACTGACTATGTACACAGTCAGTGAACTTATCCCTGCGGCTGAGGAGGTATGTGAGATCTCACTCTACATACATACCGAACCTAATGTCTTTCAAGTCTCTCAGCGATGTCACCCTTTGGTCACAAAATGGGGACTTGATCATGTTTGCGCAAGGTACGTATACAATCTCGGCATACTCTGCAATCACAAGCTGAACGTCAACCTCGATAGCACACCTGAACTGCATCCGGGCTTACGCTGGTTACACCTATGCAACGTCGCCCGAGACGATCTTTGATACCGATGAATTCAACGAGTCGGAGTTCCTCAAGCTTGCCGAAGCGCAATCGGGAAATCTGACCCTAGCAATGAATTGGTACAATTCTTTTAAGGTTTGTAGGCTCGGATGGCAAGACGAAAGGATTTAGCTCAAGTTATCTTAGGTCGCTGCATTGTTCTGTTTAGGTTTTCCCGACGCTGCTGCGGAATTGGGCTTCATGGTGTATGAGACACGAAATGCCCATCCCAAGTAAGTGATATCTTCACCTCACTCACTCTAGTCTGACATTTGCTTCTAGCCATCGCCATACTCGATATAGCTTGTTCTTCCACAGTCTAGCTATGATCGCTTGCGTCCGCCGCGGCGACTTGTTGCCAGACCAGTACACACGATATATGAAGCAGATCGAGGCTAATCAGACGTACATCAGGAAGTGAGTTCTACTCATCAGTTACTTCTGAGCATCTCTCTTATCAACCTACAGGTGGCTGTCGCCGAGTCCTGTCAACAATAGCACGTGGGTCGCGTTGGTGGTAAGTATCTGTCAATGGACACGTTGAACTCGTCTCACTGAAAATTAACAAATACAGGATGCGGAGATGGCGTCGCTTTTGAATAGCCCTGAAGCGTTCAAGCTATATGATGTCGCAGTCAAGTGTGTGCTATTTTCTTAACCTTTTCTAAACACTCATGTCCTTTACAAGGCTGGCTGTGAACAACGATTGGCTGTTGGAGGAAGGTTTGGGACTTTTTCTGGTATGTCATATAATCATGATTTCACCACAGATACTCACTAAGTTCTACAGCAAGGTTCCCATTTCATACGATGCGGCGTGGAGGGGCTTGGCAGCGAGCTACAACGGAGAGGCATCTCCCGGCAAGCGCAATGGGGTGCTAGGGGCATAGTGTATGTGTGACCAATATTCATCGAAGGCGTCATCTCACTCGGGTCACTAGGAATCACTTGACATCACTGATCGACGAGCGGTCCCAGTTACCCTTGAAGCGTCACATCTTCTCTTCGGATGTAGCTGTCCAGACCGACAGTGTTTTGGTCAGCACGAGTCCACCGCCCGAAGAAGATGTCTATCCTCGAAGCAAAGACAGTCCTACGGATGACGACGTCATTAGCAAGCTGACTGCAGCTGATCTGGCTTCGATTCTCAAATGGAGCAAGGAGATATCACGAGATATCAATCTATCGCTTGCTTTGCAACGATTGACGGAGATTGCGACAGGTACAGTCGAGTCACGGACATCGCCCAACCATTCGCTAAATCACTTGGTAGAAATCTCGGGCAGCCAGAGTACTTCTGTTGTCATAGCGCGAGAGGCGGGTGACTACACTGTGGCAACTAGTATGCTGCCGCCGGAGCCATGTCAGGTTCATGAGTAAGTATTTTTAGTCTTCTTAGTTGCGGTCACGAAGCTAATCTGTGCAGGAACCCTATCTCTGTGCGAGCCATTTCCGACCCACTGCAACGGGCTGTCATGCAACATGGTATGCTACGAATGCGCTTAATCACGATATACATCTGATTTCCCGCTAGCTCTCAACACGAAGAATCGCATTTATCTCGAGGACGTTGCGTCAGAGCCTCGTTTCTCATCCGAGGCGCGAGAAAGCCCATACAGATCCATTATCTGCCTTCCAATCTTCAGCAACCGTGGCCAGACCTTTGGTGCAGTCTATTTGGCGTCCAAATACACTTTCTCTCCAAGTACGGTCACAGTCCTCACCTTGCTGTGCGAACAAGCTAGCATCGGAATATCAAATGCGCTTCTTTTCCGTTCGGTTCAAGCAGGTACACGGGAGAATTTAAAGATGATAGCTGCACAGCGAGACGCCCTCGAAGCTGCGCGCCGTAGTCGTGAGGATGCACTCAAAGCGACCAAGGTACGCACAGTCGTAACGCGCGCTAGCCTTATCCTCCTTAATCGTCCGCTACAGATTAAAAGCAACTTTTTGGCTTCCATGAGTCACGAGCTGCGCACGCCGTTCAGCTCTTTCTATGGTCTCCTGGATATCTTGAGTGGCACCGAACTGAACAGCGGCCAACGTGAAATAGGTAAGGTATAAAATTGCTAGATGAAGAAAGTATGAAACTGATTTGCGTGCAGTCACGACGGCAAAGCAATCGTGCGAACTGCTTCTAAAGGTAAAGCTAAAACATGCAGATGATTGGTATCGTACCTTGACTGACCAATGATATCAGATCATCGACTCTATCTTGGATTACAGCAAGCTTGAGGCTTCAGGTGAGTTTTGCGATCTTGTTATGAAAGATGGCCCTCATATTCCTCAATAGCCTTAAAGCTGGAGTACACGAGTTTCCCCGTAGAGAATTTGATTGCAGTACGTCGTGCCTGTTGATGCATCCGAGTTTTCACACAACTCATCTCCATTTCATAGGACTGCATGGAACTGTTACTTCCCATGGCAGCGAAGAAGCTTGACTTATCGTTTGACATTGCTGCAGACGTCCCTCCATGTATGTCCATTACCTCTTTTTGGCAGCATGTATCCTAATTAATGTATCTCAGGGATGACTGCGGACTATGCACGAATTCGCCAAGGTGATTTCAAACTCTCTGTGTCCCGCGAACAACGGAATCTGACGAGCCGTTTAGTACTCATGAACTTGATTGGAAATGCTGTCAAGTTCACAGCAAATGGATTCGTCCGAGTAACCTGTTCTGTGGACCGTAGTACAGCATCCTCAGCAGGCGAAGTCCAACTCAAATTCGTAATCCAGTAAGTGCATGTATCGCGTGTGACTGTTGTACAAGTCTAATTCTCCTGCTCAGGGATACTGGTATCGGACTAAGCCCTAGGTGAGCTCGCTCTCCGCGCTGGATAACGGCGGTGAGACCTAATACGTGTGGCTCTGTAGCGATGTGGACTTGCTTTTCGTGCCGTTCCAGCAAGCTGATAACTCGTCAACGAGGCGCTTCGGAGGAACAGGGTTGGGCCTGTCGATATCTCGCCAATTAGTAAAACTTATGGGCGGCGCTATCGGCGTGCAGTCGGAACTCGGAGTAGGATCCATGTTCTGGTTCACTATTCCTGTGAAGATCTGCGAGAACGAGGAGTCGAAAGAGGTAAATTTCATTGAGAATCTCGTCTTGACCCTTTTCTAAGCTGGCTCCTTTCTAGGCATTGGCTGAGATCGAACGGATCAAGACACAGCTTATGAGACCTCACCCCTTGCGAGTGCTGGTAGTCTCGAAGTCGCCGGCTACAATCTCGCTTCTGAACACGATGCTCAGCAGTTTCTTCGTCAGCTCCGTCTCCTCTATTGAAGATGCACAAGAACATCTACGCAATGCCAGCACTGTACACCCGCTTTTGGATTTCGTACTACTAGATGACCAGTCCGAATACCGAGCTGATGAGCTCGCTCGTTTCCTACACTCCTTGCCTAGAGATCCTCTAAAGGATGCCAAGATCATACATCTCTACACACCAACGACCGACTCCTTGTCTGGTCATAATGCATTCACTAGCGATACCCCTGGCGTCGTTCGGATGACGAAACCTCCACGAAAGGCCCGATTACTGCAGTTGTTGGCAATCGTGAAGAATCCGTCCGAGAAGCCGCTTGTTCCATTAGGCGGAACACAATCAGAAGGGGAGGGTGCTCTGCAGCATAGGACATTGTTCGGCAATGTTCTTGTTGCTGAAGGTACGTCGCAACGTGTTCTTCCCTTGCTGAGTATACTTATCTCTCCGCGCAGACAACCCGGTAGCTCAGAAACTTTTAATCAAGCAACTCGAGCGCTACGATTTGAACGTGATAGCAACTTCAAACGGCGAAGAAGCCATCACCGGTAAACATAACAGTATTCTGCAGTGTTGAACGACGCTAATGATTTATTCACTGGTCAGAATGGGAATCTCACGATCCCGGGTATTTCTCTGTGGCTCTCTTCGACCATCGTAAGTCTTCAGTAACCCTTGTTCTGTCTCTCATAAGTTGAACTGTTCGTGTAGACATGCCCATCTGCGACGGTGTTGAAGCGTGCAAGCGAGTAAGGGTTCTCGAGAACAAGCGTCGCGCCCCGATACTTCTGCCCAGTATGTCTATTATCAATATCAAATCTATGGTGGTCGCTTACATCCCATTAGTCGTTGCATTGAGTGCTGATTGCCAAGAATCGACAAAGCAATTATGCTTGAGCGCCGGCATGAACGCATTCTTCAGTAAACCGCTGAAGAAAAGTGCGTATACGTATTGACTTCTGTTTGCATAGACTGATGCTGTTGCAGGTGATCTTATGTCGCTGCTTGCTATGTTCGGGCCACCTCCTACGAAACCGCCAGATGAAAATATGGCGACATCACCTACATGATTTATATAATTATCGTCGGTAATTTATCTTGGTTCATAGTCACTGTCTCATGTGTCTCTCCGTATCGTCTGTTGCACGCATGTTGTTGTCCGCACGCATGTATATCTACTGGCTTCTCATGGAACATCTACTGTACATCTCATAGCACTGTCTAGCTAGCTTCACCCATCTGTATCTTTATTATACTACACACCTAGCATACACGACGATTTGGAATTGGATATTCTCCTCAGCATCATAACTAGATGCATTTATTAGATCAACTTCTACGACACGCGTCTTCGCAGAATGCGGTCGCGTACCCTCTGGAGCAGAGGGTAAGCTCCTGTGAAACATATAGCCATTACTGAGGACACAGCAAGGAGACCGGTTGCGAGGAGGCATATAGCTGTCCAGCCATGCTTGATGTGGTCATACATCTGGAAAGATCTTAATAACACGATAAACAAGACCTCGGAACCATCAATGTACCTGACCACCAATTATGGGACCAACTGTTGATATAGAGCATCGAGTGAGTTGTTGGCACATGGATAGATGTAGTAATACTCACTTGTTGCGCCGATGCCGTAGCTCAGATTGAACGCTCCATATACGTGAGCGTCTGGAACGAGTGGTAAAATTAGTTGAGTATTGAGGATCATGGAGTACTGGATGAAAGACTTACAACCGACTCCGGCGTGCGCTCGTGATACAGCAGCTAGTTCAGCCGTCAAAGGTGAGACGACAGCGGACGTGAAGAAGCCTGAAGGTATTCAGTTCGAGGGAATTGGCCTCGAATGCAGCAACAGAGTACGCACTCTCAAAGGCGAACATGACTATGAAGAACGCTAGAGAACTATGTATTGTAATGAGAACCCACCACGGGATCGAGCTCACGAAGCTCGCCACGGTGATCCATTCAGTTCCCTTGCGATCAGCCCACCAGCCAGCCAAAGGTGAGGCTACGAAGCAGCGTGAGAGGTACACAATTAAGGACAACAGTGATAAATGACGCACAAAACAGTGTCGGTATGACCGCTGCTAAGTAGATAAGTCCGACTTTTGACGAGTTTAGACCCCAGAGTGCCTGTAAATACAGTGGGACGGCCGGTTCCTGGGAACTGTAGACAATTCTAAACATTCCATCAGCAAAAATATAAAAGCATATTTCTAGTGGCGTACCCGTAGATTAAGGTAGCCAGCAATACTGTTACGGCACGAGGAGAGCCCATGAGCTTCCTAAATACAGCCCAAAGAGATAAAGTAGCAATCGGTCCTGCAACATTTGACGTTACATCGGGCTGTAAGTCTGCCTGCACGTCGGTCGTCGCTTGCTCGGAGTCCTTTGCTACTAGTTGCATTTCGATTGCTTCCGTTGTTTTCTCACCGCCTGCGAGATGCCGCTGCGCCTGATCGGCTGCTTCAAAATTATGGGAGCCGGAAAGATAGCGGAGGGCTTCTGGTCGTTCGATGATGAGAATCCGACCAATGAGGTCCGCAGCTGTAAGAATTATAGCGAAAATGAAGGGTCCTCTGAATCCAAACCTGGTGTAGAGTCCACCTCCAACCGGAGGGCCTATGAGGATTCTGCGCAACGTACTCAGAGAAGAAAACAGAGGGAAAAGTTGGTAATAGAGTTCCATTACCCTAGTGAGAGACCAGTCATAGCTATCCCGAGCTGTCCTGAAAATATATTGCTTGAGAAATATGCATAATTCGAGAAAGCGGTTAAACTTACGCCCTACTACGTTCTCTGGGACGCTATCGCATCTGTCAAACGTTACAGTAAATCAGAGAGAAATAAGACGCAGAATGGATACGGACATCAGAGCGAGACCTACTACCCAAATCATGGACGAGCTGATGCCTTGTATGACTCGGGCGAGTATCATAACCCAGTATTTCGGGGCCTCCATTAGAAGGATTTGAGACGCGATTAAGATGATTTGTCCTGCTATAAGGGGGTATTTTCGATTCTGGTATTTCTCTGAGAGAGCCGCGATGGGAGGCGTTGCTGTCGCACATGCCAGTGAGCATGCAAGATGACTCAATACAGCCAACATAACTCACACACTACGAGACCGCCAGACTGATGAAATAAACTTAAAGCTCAAGGTGACGGGCAAAGTACGATATGACCCACATATCCGAATAACAGCCAGCCTACCAAGGCCGATACACCGCTATATCCCAAGTCTTCCAACCGAAAAGGTAGCACGGGTATGACAATGGAATAGACCAGTAGATCAACTGTCACGCCTGAGGTCACGCACACGGGTTGAGAATTGAAAACCACAAAGAAGATAGCAGCATACCTAATCCGACAACTAGATATAGAAAGTTTGGATAGTATGAGCGATGACACTATGGGAAAGAGTGGAACCCCTCGAAAGTGTGTATCGCACGCACTGAAAGTAATATACCAGACGGAACTCCTCCATTTCAAGCCCCATGGTATGTCGCTATGAGACCTCTCTGCTGCACACGAATCCATGTGTGTGACAGTGAGCTGTCAATGTTGTGCGAAGACGCAACAAGGGCGTTGAGGATCCTGAGGGAGTCAAATCACGGCTCTGGCGGAAGAATTGCTCCCGGACATTGATGCGGATGATGGCATTCCATATAAGGCGCTCATAGACGCTGGAGTAGCAGGCTGCGGTCGAACCGCCGCGGCGAACCTGAACGCGCTGCCCTAGTCCAATATCATCTGTATCGTTATAGGAGCCTCAAATGCCCGAATTACCTGGTATGATCTCTCGCTTGACCTGTCGCGTATATGCACTGTGAGCTTATGACAGAGGTGGAACGGGCTGCAAAGCTTGTCAGGACCGTCGGGTTGGGGAAGACCATACTTGAAGTGGAAACAACCCCAGATGAACTAGTATTTTCAGGTGTTACACATACGGAATTCGTAGGAATTTTATACGTACAGGGAAATGTCCTCGATTTATTGAGTCTCCATAGGCAACCGAAGTCAAAGGCCGCAGGATTAAGAACGTGTGCCGTTATGGTAGGCAGTTGTATTTCATTGTCATCAATATCAAGTACTGGAGGATAAAGTCACACTCACATATTATACGATTTCAGGAAAGGTGTTCTATATAGAGCTCGACGGAGCGGGCAGAATGCCTGTCTTACACTTCGGTATGACTGGGATGCTTCAGGTAAACTATTCCTTCCAAGTTACGACAAATGTCACCCGAGTCCTTATTATGCACAACAGATAAAGGGTGAACTAGCGACGTACTACAAGGAAACACCCAGGAAAGCTTCTACGGATTGGCCCCCACGGTTCATGAAGGTCTACATCTGTCAATTGTCACCTGTCTGCACTTATGACTGACCTAGCTGATAGTTCATATTTCACCTGGGAGGGAAGAATGGCGAGCCAGTCACGGAGCTTGCCTTCCTGGACGCGCGAAGATTAGGTCGTATCAGGCTTTGCAAGTCTCCTCTGACAGAACCCCCTATATCCACGCTTGGATTCGATCCTATACTATCTATGCCGCCACTGGAAGATTTTAAACAAAGAGTTCGGAAACGTAGCTGTCCTATCAAAGCGTTACTTCTCGACCAGTCATTCAGCGCAGGCGTCGGAAACTGGGTAGCAGGTATGACAGACCGCAATGATTGTGGTGCTCTAAATAATTGTTGAGATCAGATGAAATATTATATCACGCCCGCGTGCACCCGGAGCACAGATGTAATACTCTCTCAGATGAAAATTTGGAGAATCTTCATCAGAGCATGGTCGACGTATGCAGAATAGCTGTCGAGGTCAATGCCGACGACTCCAAATTTCCCGAGAACTGGTTGTTCAAGCACCGATGGGTATATATTTTCTTCCAGCCGTATTGATCAAGTAATGATGTCAACTTTCTCAGGGAAAAGGTAAGAAGAAACATACGCTTATGTTGGTAAGTGTCTTCAATGCTATAGTGGTATTTTCAGGGAATAATTTTATTCAGCCTTCGGGTGAACCAGCGACTATCAAATGGATTACTGTTGGAGGCCGAACATCTGCGTATGTGGCAGAGCTACAGGGCCTCGGTACGAACGGTGACATCGAGGGCAAGGATGATCCAAAGAAGAGAGGAAAGCGCAAACGGAAGACAGCCGTATGATACATCTCACCTTATGTCGACGCATTACACTGACTATCCGTTTACAGAATGATAGTGACAGCGATCTCACGCCTCTTGAGGAGTCCGCGGACGAAGAAACCGAGAAGGCCCCTCAAGCACCTCGCGAAAAGGTTAACATCAAGAAGTCGAAATACTTCACTGCCGTTGGTATCGCCACCTCTGGGTCTAGAAGGATAACAAGACAAATGAGCAGGATGTCGGCCTCGATCGAAAAGTGAACCTGTACGTCCAGAGCTAGGGCATGGCAAGCCCATCCTCACTAGGTCTCTGGAGGTGCAGCAGTGGGCATTGCCGTGAATTGAGCTACAATCTCAGTTTGTCTCGAGGGATATGTGCAACCAATCAAATGGCGTCCGGACCATCTCACCTGTGGATGGGCGCTAGTATTATCAGCCTCGCTTTCACCTGATCATCCAACATGCAGACTTGCCCTCAGGTAGACTGCTCGCAGCTCATGCACATTAAGGGACGTGTTTCCTGCGCACTGAAACTATCACGTTGCGAAGACAAAACAAGGATGCGTCGATCAGTTCTTTTGACTTGACATTTGTACACAGGCGTAACCATGCCTGCCTTCTCGGACGTCGGACACTGCACCCGTCTGCCAGAAGTAGGCGTGGGTAACCTAGATATTGCACAAGGGAGAACGCCGGCTGTGTCACACGGAACAAGGAGCCACAGGGGCGGTGTCAGAGAGGTCGAGGTGAGTGAACTCATCATGTTTTCAAATGTCGCGATGTTGCTAACGTTGATAGCCTGATCTTCTAACCACTACTGCTCATGGCATAGACTCACAAAATAAAGACCACAGGTAGCTGTACGTGGCCTCATTCATCGTTGCGATCGTGGCAAGGGGCGACTCGGTATTGGGAAGACTGGTACTAGTCGTTTTGTGAGGTGGGTGATATACCATGTCATCGGTTTGTTGATAGATTGTGATCATACGCTCCAGTCATCTGCAGGAATAGAGTTAGATGTCCAGTACGAGGCGAGGCCTGGCTGAGAAAGAAGGCCTGATGTGCCACGACAGTCCCGCTTTCGCAATCGGGCCCTATCTCTCTCACAGCTCTCTCTCCCAATCACATCCCCGACCGCGCTCGGCCACTGGTCTTGCCCCTCTTCTTGTGCGCCGTTCTCCTGTGGCGACTCCTTACGGTCCTTACCTATGCAACATAACTTACCCTCACTTTTGTTTTTCGTGCTCTCGCTTTCGTTTCCAGCCAACTCCGTCCTTATCAATGTTACTGTCGACGATAATGGTCCGGATCCTCTCACAGGTCTCTCGATAACTTACGCCCCGAATGGAGAATGGAGTTTCGGTCCAAATTGCACGACCTGCGACGCAAAACCGGACCCCACCAAGGTGCTCGATGGAACTTGGCACGATGTGTCATTCTTCCCCACGGTGGATGCAAATGTTTTGCAAACGGCGACCTTGGTCTTCAATGGTGCGTTTGATTTTACGTGCTTGTGAACCTGTATGTCTTAACCATTTTTTCCTGCTTTAGGATCTGCCATATATGTCTATTGTGTCATTGCGCCTTCGTCTAGCGCGCTCGATGGCAACGCGGACATGTTGTTTTCCATCGACGGGCAAACGGTCGGATCGTTCATAGCGAACACTACTGGGCAAAATGGATATGAATATAACGTTCCTGTGTATACGAATACCTCAATACCACCTGGGCTACATACCTTCACTCTCCAGAACGGACGTACGAACGGAGAAGCGAGCTTGGTACTGCTAGATTATATGGTCTACTCGTACGTGGCTCATTAATGTAATTGAAATTTTCTTTGACGCTTTAGTCTACAGCAATAATGGCAACTTGACCCCGATTGTCGTGGAATCGAGCTCATCTACCTCTCCATCTTCCAGTCTGTCATCTTCTTCCAGCACGTCGCTATCCAGCTTGTCTTCGTCGAGTTCGTCGAGCACAGTTTCCCCGTCCACTGCAGCTGTTTCATTCCAAGCCTCCCCTTCGCAGAAGCGAACCACAATCATCGCTGTCATATGCTCCATAGGAGGGGCGATCGTTCTTCTTGTCGCTGCTCTTCTGATATACCGAAGAAGGCGCAGCCAACACCCTAGCGTGGATGGACGAATGTATCCATACGGTCTTCCGCCGGACCGAGATATAGGCGAGGATCCCGCAAGCAGTGGGTGGGTGGACGGGACATGGGATCCCTCCGCGACTAGCTTGGATGCGCCGCGACCGCCATTGCTTCGCAGTCTATCGCACCGACCGCCGCTTGTCCTGCAAGGTCAGGTGGTCCCTGGAGGCGGAAACAAGGGAGCAATAGGGCAGAGGAGTACCTCTTCAGTCGCCTCGAGACAGAGAGAAGAGAGCGTGGCAGCGTGGTCAAATTCGCATGTACCTAACGGGATCGCAGTGCCGTTGGCTACCCGAGAGCTTAGCACCAGTGCTGTGGAAGTTGGATCGCTGTCCTCCATGCGCCATCCATACGCGACGTCAGCATCTGCCAGTGTGACCGTAGAGGATGACGATAACGACGTAGGGGTGTCGTACAGCAAGGAGCGTAGAGAGCACTCGCAAGACGGGCCGCCACCCCTTCCGACGCGCACCTCCGGAGGGGAATCAACCGACGCCACAATCAGTATTAGCGTCGCAGGCACAGGCTGCACGAACAAGACGACAAAACAGCACGCGTACGCTCTCAGCACCAGGGTCGCCGCCGCCGCCGTATGACAGATCGTGGCTTGGGAGGTCATGATAGTGCTTGGCAGTTTGGGAAGGACATTGGACTATGTAAGTGAACGCCAATAAACCTGGACCTTGGCATCATGATATATCCTGCTGTTCAGTACACTAGGACCATTTCTTTGTATTTATTGCTGTGCAGGATGTGTTTGGAAGTGGGTGGGAAAGACCCTAATTGGCTTGAGAACTAATGCTGATGAGCCCTTAGCAACAGTCCTTACGAAAGATGTAGGCATCCATCCGGTGCATCTTCATCAACGCAGCTATTGCGACCCATAGATCCGCGTCAACAGGAGAGGGCGTCGAACACCGCCCATAATGGAATGAAAAGTAGGGGTACGTCCTCGAGGATGGTATCCGGGAAGTACAGGGTTGCAGCGATGGTTGTACAAGATTCTTTGATTACCGCGTGCAATGTTTCATTGTGATGCTCGTGCTCTCTTGGTATATCTCAGCCTCGAGCTGATGAAGAAGCCTTTTCGTCTTTGACCTTGCTCTCCCCTGGTCTTGAGGGCGATCAGGAAGCACTCTTCAGCTGCGGGCAGGAAGAGTCGCCATGGCCCACCTATATTTCTTCGTTCTCTGTCTAGCTTTATTTTGGTCGCTGGTGGCCGGTGGCTTGGTCAACGTGACGGTCGATGACTCGTTTCCGGACCCATTCACTGGCGAAACATTGGCTTACTCTCCTTCAACGCACTGGTGCAATCAAACCAGCTGTGCTGGATCCCACTCGAAACCGAACTCTGCTCAAGCATATAATCACACATGGCACGGTGCTATGTACCATCCAACCTCGGCGTCGGAGGATGAGATACAGACAGCCTCGTTCCAATTCAATGGTAAAGTGAAGGGCATGCAGTTTGACCGCTCTGTGGTTCCCTGATGGCGATTATGCAGGATCTGCGATCTATGCCTTTGGTATTCTATCGTTATCAAGCAATAAGCCTGCAGACTTGACATTCTACATTGACAACCACCTGGCGGGAAGTTTTGAGTTCTTTCCTCCTGGGAACAACGGCTACAACTACAGCGTCTTGCTGTATGCCAACTCATCGATCCCACAAGGCACCCACACGTTCACTGTGCAGAATGGTCACTCGGGTGGAAACACGTCCCTCGTATTACTGGACTACCTGGTGTACACGAGGTGCGACAGTTTCTCAATGAAGTGCCCCTTTGGCTCATCAATGTCTATGCTAGTGATGATGGGACTAGCAACGGAGGCGGTGACGATGGGGGGAAACGACGGCGGTGGCGGGGGTGGGGGGTGGCTCTGGGAGTCACAGGAAACAATATAGTGACAACGACGACAACAACAAAGGTGGAAGCAAGGGTGGAAGTGGGGGCGGTAGCAGCAACAGTACTGGAAATGGTGGGGGAGGAAACAGTGGAAGTAGTGATGGAAATGGAGCAGATAGTGATGGTAGTGGTGGGGGAGGAGGACAGTCCTCAGGAGATCACAGTCCTGGCCATCATTCACATTCGTCCAACTCGAACATCCACACGATCATCATAGCCGTCGCGGTATCGCTGGCGGTCGTGCTAGTGATCGTGGTGCTCCTGCTGCTATACCTCTGTCGTCGACACATCTTCAAACGCCGACCGGTCCGCGAAAAGGATAATTTCACGGAGATCGTGGAGATCAGCGCGCCGCAGGTGGAAGATGTGGAACCATACACCTACCGGCTTGACACGGGGCCTCGGGTTATTCCAGACGCAAAGAGGCGGGGGCAGCTGGGACGTTATCTGCCTAGCCCAACTTCAGAGCCTGGTCAGACCGACAGCACCGGCGCCCTGCCCGAACCAATTCCACGACCACGGCCCTCGCGACCTATACCTGGTGCACGCGTGGTCTATCCCTGGAGACCACCATCATACGAAGCGTCTACCTCGAGGCAGTAGGTTCCCAGTATGGACCATGTGAGTCGGAGAACTACCTCGGGCGATATGATGGGATGATGCTCATAACATTGTCACTTGAGCCTGCACAAATACCGAAGAACCAGCTGTTGAACAGTCCAAAGCAATTACTCATCTATCCGGCTCGGTGTTCCGACCAGCGAACATTAAGAAAGGCTCCTGGCCCGACTGTCGTAGTTTTCAAGTTCTCGTGGGACACAGGCATCACCTGTAGCTTAGTAGGGACAGCACGATACGATACGTCAGAGAGTGGACTATGTCGAAGAAACATTACCTTATAATGCCACTAGTGTGTACCTTAAGTACGTTCGGGCGTGAGTAAGACCTCGATCCGGCGGTAGTAAACCACCTACGGCGCTTGCTGTATCTCAGTATCGCTCGCACATGATGGCAGTCTACGATCAACTGGTATGTAACGTTGACTTTTGACCTCTAGATTCGTCTCGTATTCCGAGAAATACCCAGGAATCAAGTTTACAGAGGTGTGTATCAGGAACTCCGGGCGGAATCATTCACCCATGATCGTTGGTTGGATGCTGATGCCGCCCAACGACGTTACAGCAGATGCCGGACCAAACTCTAGGACGTTGAACCCTGAGAACATCGGTCTCTTGTTCTCAACCATAAAATATCCTTGTATGGTTAGACAAGGATCAGTACCGACCGGGCCTTACAGGAACACCGGGTGGCTGGGAAGATCCCAGCCACAATTTGAATGGAACTTGTTAGCCCCTTGTCAGCCCATGCCCAATGATATCGAGGTCCGGTCCAGAGGCAGAAACCATAAACTTCAAGAACAACCTCTATTGCAATGCAGGGAACGTCGGCTGTAGCTAACTTTGCACAGTCAGAGGATTATCCGAAACAGCGGCTGGTGAGTGCCTCCCCCCTATTACCCGCTTAAATTCATTAATGCCTCTCATCCCGCAGGCTGCAAACACGTATTATGGCATTGGTGCACAGGGGGGAGAAGCCAGGAAAACTTCACCTGCTTCCAGTACACGCAGCAACAGAGAGGACATGACTCGTAGCTTTGGTCCATCGGTAAGCCATGACTACCAGTTTCGTCTTCTCGTTCTAACGATCCCTTTCCTCTAGTTCTCTGACACTGGACCGCAGGCTAGCCTCCGTATACCCCGTTATGCTCTTCCCCACGAGGAGCTATCTACCCTCAACAACTCATACAGTGCCACTGCACGCTCAAGTCCGCGCTCCGCGTTCACTCCTTCGACCGACGCGCTTTCAGGTTCAACACAGGTCCAGTCTCCGATTAGCAGCATAGCCCTCGATTTACCCCTTTGCGATGCAACATCTCCCGGTTCCGCTCAGCGACTTTACAGTACATCAGATTTTACAGCCCTCGGACGTCTCGGCAAGGGCGCGCATGGGGACGTCTTGCTCGTTCGTGACTCTGCAATGCGCAAACACTGGGCTCTGAAAGTCGTGGAGAAAGACAAACTGCACCTGACCTCCTATCCGCGCATTTTTGAGGAGCAATTGGTTGGAAAGAAACTTGTCAATAGCCCTTGGGCACTACACCTTGAAGGTAGCTTCCAAGACAACGAATACTTCTACTTCCTTTCCGTGAGTGCCTCCCTCTACATCCGAGCGGGACTCGTTGTCACAACTATCCGCAGAAATACCACCCTGCTGGGGATTTGACGAAGTTTGTACGCCGCTATGGTAAACTACCAACCAACATAGCGCGGTGGTACGCTGCGGAACTTGTAAGCTTCTAGCCTCGTGGTATCTGATTGTTTCTGAACTGCGGTGATAACTTGTGTAGATCGTCGCAATGGAAGAGCTCCATCTCCTAAACGTTATGCACCGTGACATCAAGCCAGATAACATCCTCCTCGACGATGAGGGTCATCTCCTCCTAGCTGACTTCGGCGTGTCGCGATCTTTCAACGAATCATGTCGCTCAAGACCATGGGAAAGATACAGGAGATGGGCGAAGACGAGCGGCAAGGACTCTCGATCACAGTCACGGTCGCCGTCGCCTCTCCCTGTTGATCAAGACCAATGTGAACGCACCTGCACATCCTGTGGCACTCCGGGATTCATGGCGCCAGAGACGTACGGAGACACAGGCTACTCTTACGAGGCTGATATTTGGAGTGCCGGTGTCGTCATACACTTCCTCTTGATGGGCCGCGTGAGTAGCGTTGAGTCTCTCTAGGTTGGACGCGAACACACAGACTGAGAACGTATATCATCAGCTTCCATTTGGGATGATCCCTGCCAAGCAATCGTTCAAAGAGCTGAGCACCCGCACTAAGGTCCTTCAACTGGAATTTGGTACAGACGAGCGAGTGCCCGGGCATGCTAGGACGCTACTTCGCCGGGTAAGTACACAACATGGAGTTGGTCTAATTTTACTTCTAACATTGTTTGAAAAGATGCTGGAAAAGGATCCTTCCCGAAGGATATCAGTAGCTGAGATCAAGCAGCACTCGTTCTTTACAGGACTGTAAGCACTATCTTTAGACCCTTTAAGATGATCTATCGTACTGAACAATGCGCAGCTCTTGGGATGCTGTTCGCCAGAAGAAGGCAACCATTGAATTTCCGCTAGTGCTGTCCTACCTTCATCAGAAAGAGAACCATGTGAGTAGAGGTTGCACCGTGGGCATGTGTTCAAGTTGACTGGAAACCGAGCCCCAGATGACTCTCGAGGACGGGGTGACCATACCTTCGGGCACGAGTTACAAACAGGGGGAGTCGCCTTACCCTTGGTTCGATTACACTGCACCGCCCCCGCAGGAAGATGTGAGCCCCTCTCCCAAGATGTCCAGGATAGCAAAGCCCCCGCAATCGCCGACGACCCCTCAGTCGGGACTTCATCGTAAGGCAAGTCTGGCGCAGAAGTTCAAAGGCTTATGGAAGCGCAGCCCTCCTGGGGACCACAGTCCTCGACTATCGACGTCCTGATCTTTGTTCTTATTGGGTATGACTCGTATCTCATTTGTAGCGTGATGCCGCAGTGTTTGCAGTAACGATACATTTTGACTATGTAATGCGCGATATAAAAATAAGAAAAAGAGGTGTGTGCAAATGAGCGCCGTGAATGAATTATCATAATCCTGCAACTAGGGTATCGTATTTGAGCGTTGAGCTAGGCGGTATCGTATCGGACGAGACCTGTTCAGGTGTTCAGAATTAGTGAGAAAAAGCATATCATCTATGTCCATGGAGGGGTGGACGCTAATCAAGGACTGGTGCAACATGCAGAACGGATCAACGACCTGCGGCGGGCGATCGCGTCGACGCTCGAACCTTCCCCGCGATCCGTCTCTCTTTTACTC
>JANHOG010000014.1:0-43193 GCA_027627325.1 Phlebia brevispora
CCCAAATGGTCAAGGACTTCATCATGGAGATCTTCGTAAGAAGGAAGTATGCAGCCTCGAGTCGCGAAGCCACGTTCACGCGGTATAACGCCGCATCCAAGGGCAGCTTCCACGCCCTCGCGACCATCTCGCGAGTAATCTCCACGCGATTCAGGCAAGGTCGGACCCATAGGCTAGGGTCATCCAACGCGACTTCCCGCCACAAGTGGCAGACCTGCGAGAAGTTGAACCATCTGGCGTTCACGGTCCAAGGCAGCCAGAACGCAGGTGTGCAATATTTGAAGATGCGGCGTAGAAGTTCTGGTGGAAGCGTGAACACGGGAGGTAGGTAGCTTGAAGGAATAGCGTGTGGCGACATTGTCTCAGCGTTGCCGCTATCCGCGTGAGTATCAGTTGAAACTGCTTCTGCTGCAGTCGCAGTTGTGTCGAAAACGACAATGTTCCTGCTTTCACCGTAAGACGAAGTATTATCGGGGATCTTGGGAAAACGTACCGAGACATGACTCCACAGCCTATGTTTGCCTCTCCGTCGCCTTTTTGCAATGCGGCTCGCTTTATAGCAGGACACTTCCGGTGGAAACGGGGAATGATCACCGTTCATTGATGCACGCCGTGTTCATGAATTGCGAGCTCGTGCATAGTCACAGTTCGGGCGGTCAAATGAGTCAATCATTGACTGCCTGGTACTGCGGCGACCGGGCAAGTATGAGATCGAAGCCACAGCATTTGTCATGATCAATGTAGAGGTCTCCTAATGGGCTCACGATGCCTCGTTTCCGCGGTGTGATACGCGCTTGCACTGAAACCCGAGACGAAACGGGCTGGAGCGTCTCCGAGGATGGGATAAATGGAGAGCTTCGCGCGTGATTTGCGAAGGATTCATTCCTATCATGGAGCTTTGTATAATTAAAGTTGAAAGAAGACCCACAAGAGGAGATGCAGAGCTGCACGTACCTTCACAAAGACCTGGTACATGCAGAGGAAGATTGTCCAAGCATGGAAGATTCAGCCTGATCGACTCGGAGATCGTCATTGACCGCAGCTGTATCAGCTTAGCCTCTGTTTACAAAGCCTAGATCCTCACTCGTCTGGAGATAGGTGGTAGACTTCATGTTCTGAGACACGAAGAGGCATTCCAGTGCGAAGACGGAGGAGTTGCCCGTGGCGATCATTCACTGTAAGCCGAAGCCATTATTTATCCTGAATTTCCACGTGACGTGTGACAAGACGCGTTCAAGTATGAACCAATCAGCGCAGAGAGGTGGTCAAGGTTCACTCCAATTGGGATGTTTATCAGTCACAAAATATGTCACAGAACTCTATCAAATAGTAAACTGCATCGGAGTTTGAATCGCTCCAACACGCTCGCGGTGTTGCTCTTTCGCGAGACTACGCTTTTCTACATCCTCTAGCACTGTCTACAGACCAGTGAATCGTGATGTCTGTCGCTCTTGCAGTGTGGTATGTACAGAAGAACGAGTTATGTGAAGCGTAATTGACGCGTCTCGGCGTCGCCGGTTTCCAGGAGTCTCGAGCTTAAGGGAGGTGACCAACACGCGCAAGAAATCACCCCTGCGGCAGATCTCCGCATCACCAATGTCGCACTCGGTGCAGACCTTGCGGACGCAAAGGGTCGTACGACTTTGAAGCTCGTCTATCTGCCTCTCGGGGACAGCGACGATGAAGACGAGGACGAGGACGAGGACGAGGAGGATGGGGACGATGCACCGAAAGGAGAGCCGGCAGAAGCGACTCTTTGCACGCTTATACCCGGACAGGTACGTTGGTAAAATTCGTGCGCAGGTTGGCTCACTAATTTTACTGAGTGCGCAGATTGAGCAGGTGAACCTTAACATCGTCCTTCCGGCTGACAGGCCTGCGGTATTTGCAAGCGTAGGCAAAAAGTACGTGCATCTCATCTGCTCGATGTCTGCCCAGTCTTGACCGAATCTATGTAGTACCATCTACCTAGCGGGAAACTACATCGGTACGTGCCCATGACGCTGATGTAGGAAGTATGGTCGTGACACTGCTTTGCATAGACCAATTGCTGCCGGACGAGCCTCCGTCTGAAGATGAACTTATGGACGGAGTCGTGGATGAATCCGAAGACGAGGAAGACGAGGAGGAAGAAGAGGAAGAGGAGACTTTGGTAGAGGACAAGAAGCGCCCTCGCGAACCGGAAGCCTCAGAGGTCAGCGAGGAACCTCAACTATCCAAGAAGGAGCGCAAAAAGTTAAACAAGAAGCTGAAGGCGCAAAACGGCGAGGCGGTTCCGACAGGCGAAGCCGCACCGGCGGAGGCAGAATCGCTTAAGAAGGCAAAGGAGAGCAAGCCCGCTGACGAGCAGAAGGAGAAGCACAAAGGAAAGAGTGTGGAGCGGGAGTTGACGGGCGGTGTGAAGATCGTGGACCACAAGGTTGGAACAGGCCCGAAGGCGAAGACTGGAGACAAAGTCTCGATGCACTACGTCGGCAAGCTGGCGAATGGCAAGGTCTTCGACTCGAATACGAAAGGCGACTCGGTATGTATTGTATTGGCGTACACATCATAGACCATTGAAGGATGCGGGCGTTCTTTTGCAGTTCGACTTTGTCCTTGGTGGAAACCAAGTCATAAAAGGTAATCCATTGTCTTTTCGTTATCCTGTCGTACTGACAGAGTATGCCCCAGGATGGGATACCGGCATTGTTGGCATGCAACGTGGCGGTGAGAGGTTGATCACCATACCACCGGCGATGGGCTATGGGAAGAAGGCCCAGAAGAAGATACCCGCTAATTCTACCTTGATTTTCGGTATGTCTGTTTCGTATCTGCATTGACACATGACTCATTTGTCTCCTTGCAGAGGTGAAACTCTTGAAAATCAACGATGCTTGATGACCATGCTCTATGCCGGCCTGTACTCTGCACTCTGCGGCCAGGTGCGGGTGATGTTGTCGCTCTCTGCTTTGTCCCACTAGTTCCAATACAAAATGAGGAGTGGCATGTTCCTTCCCATTTCTCGCAAGCATCCGCACAGATCTGATCGAGAACTCCACGTTGTGTTATATACCTCTTGTGATTTACCCGACTTGACGCAACGAAGTCGTCTTCTGCATTGCTTACAATAAGAAAGTACCCTGTATAATGTCCAATACGGCGGTGAGTGTTAAATTCATAGCGAACAGCGATTTCTGATTGATTGTTCTAGATCATGTTCATTGAATCTCTCTGCGAACATGGTTCTATTTTCCAGGTTGTACACAAGCAACAAACCCATTGCTCCCGACCTATCAGACTGGAAAGTATTAAACGATCACGCACTGCACGCGTTGATATTATACTGATCCAGAAGGTAAGTAATTCTGGTCCGACGGTTGCTCTATTATTGCGTACGTCCTCGATGCGATTCTTGCCGTCCATATTCCTCTCGGGAATTTGGACGTTGGGATAGGTATTTTTTGTTCGAGGCACGTATTCGCTAGCTAGTTCATGTCTCAGATACGAATTGACTTCATTGGCGACATCGTGAAGGCTTGTGAAGGGTGGCTGGGTCTGGCGACGCACATTACCCTCGCGCGAAGAGCACAGTACGCCACCGACGGCGAAAAGCAACATGATCGAACATGATCGGTACCTCACCTTCCTGTGCTTATGTAACCGGCGCTGACTACCGCAGTCTCGTTTTCGCCGAATTTGCGCGGAAAAGCCCTCGAGATCAGACTTTTCGCCATGCAGATCACGGAAACTATCGTCGTGTATCTAGAGCGGTGCATTTCCCCACAGGATGCTGGCACGCACGTACCGATGCCGAGCGTATACGCGTCCTGTATACCTGCGATGGCGAGAGGGGCTGATGATCGTGGATGCAATTCCCGCCGCCGGGAGTGATTTCTCCAGCCTCTAGCGTGTTACCATAGAGGCTTCCCCGATTGCGCTGAAAGTATAAATACAAGTTCATACTGGGCCGCAGCGTTATCACAATACTACTCATATCATTCCCTCTTCAACTGCTATCATACTGCTATAAACGTCTTCAAACTCAAGAAGCAAAGATGCCGTCTGTCGTTGCGAGCATGTTTCCTCCGAAGGCGACGTTTTCTGTTGACGATATCCCTGATCTCAATGGCCAGGTAATAATCGTGACAGGCGGTAATACTGGCATTGGGAAGGAGACGGCGAAGGTGAGCAAGTTGTCGTCGCTTCAGGGTCGTTCTTATGGCAGAGAACAGGCGCTCCTCAGTCACAATGCCAAGGTCTACATCGCTGGGAGAAACTTGCAGAAAGTACAAGCCGCTATCGCAGAGCTTCAACAGGGGACTGGCAAGCAGGCGTACGCGCTCCAGCTGGATTTGGCGAACTTGAGGTCCGTGAAGCATGCGGCGGAGGAATTTCAAACGTGAGTGAGCAAAAGAAGACTAGAGACATTATTGACGGAGCGCACTACGTGTAGAAAAGAGGCACAACTGCACGTTTTGTTCAATAGCGCTGGCGTCATGTTTCCCCCAGTAGAAGATATGACTTCGGACGGGTACGATCTGCAGTTCGGCACGAATGTCCTAGGTCAAGCTACATTGATTCCGACGCTGAGGGAATTGCTGACGGTCTACCTCACCTGCAGGCCATTTCTATTTCACTCGCTTGCTTCTACCGCTTCTTCTATCCACTGCCAAGACTACCCCATCTGGCAAGGTTCGCGTAGTCAACACGTCGTCCATGGGCCACAGCTTTGTGGATCATATCAACTATGAGGCTCTCAGAGAAAGTCCACAAAGAATCAAGCTCGGCACACACAAGTTATACTTCCAGAGCAAATTTGTATGTTAGCACGTCCAGTCCACAGTCCCTGGTGCTGAGGATTTCCTTGACAGGGAAATGTACTCTTCTCAAATGAGCTGCAAAGACGATACGGCGACCAGGGCATCGTCTCTATATCCCTTCATCCGGGAAATCTGAAGACTGACCTGCAGCGTCATTCGAGCAAGGCTGGGAAATGCCTATCGGTGAGCTACATTTTTCCTCGCGTCGAGTCCGGGTCCAATGTATGACCTAGTCTGCACTGCTATACCCCGCACCCATGGGCGCACTGACGCAGCTCTACGGTGGAACGATGCCCGAAGCGACACAGTATGGCGGGAAGGTGAGTTTGGTCTCCTCAGAGTCGACGGTTCAGGAGTTGACGCAAAGCGGACGATAGTATATGGTCCCGTGGGCTCGCGTCGGTGAAGCAAGGAAGGAGACGAACGATCCTAAGGCGGCGCAGGACCTTTGGACGTGGCTTGAGGATCAGGTCAAAGATGTCTAACATCCATTGTATTCCACGTTGTCCGTACTCGACATAGATCCGCATCCTGCATGTATTTTTACACGTATATCCTAGCAGCATGCGGACGCTGCTTCTCTTACGAGTAACACTATGTTCAATCTAATTCTAAAACGTTGACCAGGACCAACATCAAGATGAGCCATTTCCATCATACTATTTAGCTACGCAACTGGGGCCGTTTAAAGGGTGACTAGGTGGTAGCCGTGATAGCCTGACTCCCTGGAGGATCTCTAAAGTCGACCTAAGACCGTCATTTGTCCGGTTCACGTCCATGAACTGCCAAGCTTCGACATGTTCGCCCTCTCTGGAGACCCAGTCTTTAAGTTAGCCAGAGAGAGCGTCCGCATGCATATTGTTGTACATAGCGCGGGGCAGTCCAGAGACATTAAGATGCCATCAGAGCGCGAGATGGCTAACAGGTTGAGATGAAGGGTTTAGAGATTAAGCATTGTGATCGCGGTGCTCAATGGGCTGGAAGTTGCTTTTGTATGTGTGCCAGCGCTGGTCGCTATATTCGCATCCATGTGACGGCATAGAAAACCGGAAGATGCGCGCCAGAATCTCAGGAGGAAGCTCATTGACGGAAGTGGGTCGGTTCAAGAGACTTGATGCGCATTGACAGGTCAGATTTATATCGTCTTTTGCTGTACCGTTATCGGGGATGTGCAGGGCGCCATGGCTCAGCATAATAGATCACATAAGAACTGTAATATGATGGTCAGATATACAGCAGATACAGAGTGAGTATGCCTTTCACTGTCGTGCAATTCCGCTCCATGTCGCTGGTGTGACGATTCTTTCAGAACCTCTTTGCGGTGACGGGGAGAACGTCTGTCACGAGAATGATGAAGATTTATGAGAATATTAAGCCGCAGTTGGGTTTCTACCACGAAACGTCCGAGCTCAAAGTCGCGTCTGAGTTCAAGTTGTGGACACGCGCGGCCGCCGGCGTAAAGCCGCCACATTGCAGGGCGCATCAAATTCGCACGTGTTTGATGGCATCGAGGCGGCGCGTAACGCGCTGCGCGTTTTGCACACGGTGCGCGCTCGTCCGAGCCCCCACAGTTCAAAGCGAGCAACAAAATTTTCAGACCAATTTTCGCGCTATTTCTCGCCGTGGCTTGAGTCGAAAAATTTTGCAGCATACGCGGGCGTGCGCTTTCTGCGTCGCGAGGCCGTCTAAGATACACGTTTATTTCGGAGCATGCTATCGAGCCCCGACATCCTCCGCGTAGTCAAGCAGTGAGGACGCCGGGAGTGGACGGACGTCGTCCGCGAGGTCAACGGTTTTCATCGATGAGCCTATGTGCACCCGATGTACGGGTGTGGTCGAGGAGTAGAGCTCGGCAGATGTTTCAAGACGATTGCGCCGTTGGACCGATAAGACATCGGTCTTAACATTGTACGCGTTCTTCAAGAGTCGTGGCGACATAACATAAAAACTAGCCACTGATAGGTTGAAGCACGAAAATGCTTCGTGGTCGAAATAGTGCTTAATGACTGTAATTGGACTGGGTGCATTACAACTTAAGCTCTAAGATTATTATTTATGGTGACGTACCAAAATAACTGTGTGGAAGGGTATACAAAGGACCATCACTCATCTACAAATACAAATATCTACACTTTGGTCCTCGCGCGCCATCCGCCATCGAGCCTATCCAGCAGACCCTGAACTTCCCGCACAGCACCCTTCCGCTCCCGTCTAGCTTCCTCCCATTCGCCCTCGGCGACAATAGCGTCCAGGCGCAAAAGACTCTGCAGGAGCAACTCACCCAAACGTATGTGCTCTTGCGCAAGGTCTGATTGCTTAACATCCTTTCCCTTACGCTGCGTCGGCTTCGCTGCCGGCTGCGGAGGGGGTGCAGTTGAAGTTGCAGTGGAGTCCAAAGTGGAGAGGAAGTCATCGACATCAGGCTGCAACTTCTGTCGGACGTTCTCAAGTTCACCTCGGATTTGCGCGATGGTACTTTCTTCTGTGCGGCGTTCCGGTACGGGTTTGGATGCAATGGTATTGTCTCCACCGCCTACTATAGCGATGATTGACTTCTCTTTGATGCCATACGCGGATACTGAACACAACGGTCAGCGATTGTTCCCGGAACGAAGCTACAAGCCCCGGCTCTGACGTATACGGGCCGTTCACGAGAACAGCACACCTGGTGTCATCAAATACATTCGCCACATATGGGCGCAGCATGCTACGGCATAGCGGTGACGTGCCGATGCACTACACGAGGAGCGACCATTCACGGTGATCGGAGACGAGAGCAGTTGGAAAGCACAGCAGAGGAAATAGAGTGGCCGCGCTCATGATGACATAGGGTAACAATAGAATGGGGACGATACTGACTTGGAGCGTTGTCATCCTTCATCACGGCGCCAGCATGCACGAGCTTGAAGGAATTCGCGGGAAGCTGTGTATACTCCGCAAGCTGCTGCCGAATGACGGCTAACTTTGTGTCAGGTGGAGGGAGCGGAAAGTGTAGCCTGCAGGATCGATAAGAAAAGCGTCAGGAGATGAGAGCGACATTGATTGCACAGCAACGAGGTGATGAGTTGGAGTAAGACCAAGAAGGACACAAGTCATTTGACCGAAGTGGGACGATTGGCGAATGAATGATGTATGGAGGGGGTGCAGCGTACCTTTCGCGACCCCATTTTACAGCATAGGTCATGCTCTGGCTGCGTCCTGCTATGAAACGCTTTGCTTGCGTGTAGGCGACACGGAGCAGGATGAGAAGGACGGGGATGGCTAGCGGGAGGCGGTGTCATCAGCACGTTGCAGTACGAGAGAAAAGATACGTGCCGAGATGGACAGGAGATAATGTTGTGGGCAGTTGCATGCGCAGTGGCTGGATATAAGCTCCGGGAGCTTGAAACACGCTGCAGCTGCCTGGAAAACAAGAACAAGTCGAGGACGTGGTCGAGAGAAACGGATAACTATTATTTTTGTTATCTGGGTAACAAACGTTTATTATCGGGTAATCCCGAGTTTTCAAGCGAGGATTAATATTGATGTCATAGTTTGTTCGATAACTCTCGTTTCTAATCGACTTCAAAATCTCAATCTCCTTTCTTCCCCGTGTTCATCCCGCCTCTCGCCTTTCCTCCCATCCTCGAGGGCCAGCAGCCTCAAATCCCGCTCGAACCATGGCAGACTCGTCCAGCCCTCAAGATGCAGCCGTCGCACGCCCTCCCACAGCCAGAAACCCCACCGCACCCTCACGAACAGTGGCCGGCCTTCTCTCCGGCCGCAGACCCATGGCGTCCACACCTATCCCTCCTTCTTTGCAGGCCAAGATGGCAGCGGTGCGTCCATTCGGCCTTATTCCGTCCGTTCTAAGCGTGCTGACTCGAGATCCGTCGCAGATGGCAGCCCGCAGCAGCCAGACACCAATAAACTCCATTGACGCCGCTACGAACGCAATGAGGAACGTCTCACTTTCGGATAGACCCACACATCCGGCACTCCGACAAGCAGTCTCTGCGCCCTCCGCTCCGGGACGATCGCCGCTACTAGGCCTTGCTGCGCGCAGAGCCAAGGGCGAAGCTCCGAAGCTCAATATCAAAGACATTGACCGCGACTTTGGCCTACATCTGCCGCCAGGAGGTGGCACTAGTGGCGCAGGTCTCGGAAGGGGACGACCACAGATGGATGATATACCACGAAGGTCACCTCAAGCGACGTGGGGCACTCCTTTTGAAAATTTCGGGAAAATTGTGTTCGTCCCACGCTCTATACAACCCGTGCTTGACTCACGCTGTACACAGGGACCCATCAGGTGCGCTGAACTTCAATGGGAAAGCTATACTCCACGCAAAGGGCGTCGATTTCTCAAATGGTGCATCCTTCGCTATCAACATGACACAGCTGCAGCTAGAAGAAGAACTTGGTCGGGGTAACTACGGGACAGTCAAGAAGGTGCTACATAAACCTACGAAGGTGTACATGGCTATGAAAGTACGTCTCTTTGTTCTCCCTGCGGTAACTCTGTTCCGACCGTCCCTCGCAGGAAATACGATTAGAGCTCGACAAGGCAAAGTTGAACGCAATCATTATGGAGCTTGATATCTTACATCGGGCAGCTGCCCCGGAGATAGTGGATTTTTATGGGGCTTTTTTCATTGAATCGTGAGTCCTCAATCCTGAAGCATGCAAGATCCTCGGCTCATGTAGAGAAGTTGTGTTTATTATTGCATGGAGTACATGGATGCGGGATCATTAGACAAGTTAGAGGGCGACGGTATACCCGAAGACGTTCTTGGTCGTATAACTGGGAGCATGGTGCGCGGCCTGAAGTTCCTTAAAGACGATATGCAGATCATCCACCGAGGTATGGTCTTCTCTCCTTCTTGATCTCATTCTCCTCGTATTAACCCCACGACCTAGACGTCAAGCCAACGAACGTGCTTGTGAATAGGAAAGGAGAAGTCAAACTATGTGATTTCGGTGTCTCCGGTCAATTAGAGAAGTCATTGGCGAAGACGAACATTGGCTGTCAAAGTTATATGGCGGTACGCGCTAACATTTTCTCACTCTTCCTTCTACTCAGCCGATTTGCAGCCGGAGCGCATAAAGGGCGAGTCCCAGAACAACCTTGGAACATACACAGTGTCTTCCGACGTGTGGTCACTGGGTCTGTCTATGATCGAGATGGCTTTGGGACACTACCCATATCCGCCGGAAACTTACGCTAACGTCTTTGCTCAACTTACCGCAATCGTGCATGGTGATCCTCCAGAGTTACCCGAAGACCATTACTCCAACGAGGCAAGAGACTTCGTTGCACGGTGCTTGCGTCGAGTGCCTGAAATGCGAGCTACCTACGCCGAATTACTAGTGCGTACCATCTGATTATGTACAATTCCCCATTCTGATTCCCGTCCAGGATCATCCTTTCTTAATTCACGATCGCGGGCGAGAGGTAGATATGCGTGGGTGGGTTGCTCGTGCGATTGAGCGTCGAGACGCACGATTGCGTGAGCAGCAGGAGAAGCAGCATCAACAGCAGCAGCAGCAGCATCAACAGCAAAAACAGTCATAACATTCACGGTACACACGACTGTCTTAATCACGATCTGCTGGGACGATGTATCACGATTTACGGCGATTGAATCCGGCAATGCGATGTCGACACTCGCATCAGTGCTCAAGTGTACATCCGGTTGTAGCCAAAGCCCTGAGCGAGACCGACGGCGACACAATTTAAACCATGTCTACCCTTCTTTGCTATCGGATGCCCGTAATTTTATTGGCACCCCTCAAGTATCTCTTCTTCAGTTATACCTTCCCCACTTTCCCCTCGTCGGCCTCGTTCACCCACTCCCCTCTCAATATTGCAACCCCTGCGTACGGACCTGACCAGGTCACACTGTCGTTTCGCGCTCAGGGGGTCGTCGTCGTCGTCAACTACCGACGTCCGTTATCCGATCTCTCACCTCCGTGTCATGCAGACGGTATAGGACATTACTATTTACAATGGGATGGAGGTGAAGGATAACGGATGAAGTTGCGCGCCTGCCCTTGATTGGCTCCCGCATGCAGCTGGTCCTGCACGCACCCACTGACAATGTAGGCTGTGTTTTTCTAGCATGTGTCTGGTCATCTAGACCCCATTTTATTTGTTGAAGTTCTGTTCATCCTCGCAATGCTTTCCGTCGTCGTTACGCGCATATTATTTTGAAATACAATTTTTTTTTTATGGTTGTGCTTGTGTCGGATGGCTGGGGACACGTAGGACATGTCATTTGCAACGGTTTGACTATAATTCCCGTGAGAATTACTGCTACACGTCGGTACGCTTGGGTCTGGACCTTGAACCCAGCGGAATTGACCTATACGTTGAGGGATCATTGGCGCCGGATAAGCGGATCAAATTCCCTCCCTAATCCGGATATCCACCTGCCATATCAGGTAAATCTTTATTCCCCGCTTACGCAGTGTGATGAGGCCTGGGACTTGAAGCTGACGAAAGCTGGGGGTGAAGCAAAATGCAACGGGGACTTTGTTATTCTAATGTCGTAGTAGTAGTTTGCATTTTATTCTGACCACGTGTATTGCCTTTCACGATTGTTTGAGTCGAAACGAGAGCTAGGGGAAGGGAATAATTTACAAACCCGCTCTTTATATCCAACAACTGCCCATGAAGAATTAATGTTAATTAATAGCAGCAAAGATGAGATGGGTAGGGACGACTGCCACGACTTATCAGCGCTTATCGCTTTCATCGCCGATGGGCGACCCGACGCGTCTTGCCTCCGGACCACCACCTCGGACTGCAGGTTCAAGGCTGTGAAGGCTGACCAGGGCCCTTTACTCCTTCCTAGCAATCAGAACAGCTCATTTAGGCCATTTCCCATTCGAATCGGAAGAGATTTTTATTGCTCCGCTCATTGACGCGTCCAATACAGAGCACAGCAACGACATTGACCTGCTAATTTCTCTCCTCGCTCTTTCTTCCACCGACGCGTTTACATCGAAAAATCCCACCAGTGAAGCACAAATCACAGAGATGCGACTTGCTACCAGCGGCTCCGTTCGGTCTAATCGCGCTCACATCCTGATCACTGACCAAGCAGAATACTCAATCGTGAACGTCCGTTTTGCCAACGCGTGCAACCTCTCACGCACACGGAAATGTGAACGCGGTATAGTGGCGAATATCTGTGCCGGACCAGTTGAAGTGCCCACCACCGATGGTTGGTACATCTCCACATTCGCCATGGTCATCCAATCGACTGTCGAGCCCTTTGATGTCATCTTGGGGCGCGACTGGATCGCCTTGTGTCGTCCAGATCTTTCTTCTGGACATGTAGAACCTGCGAGCGAAGATATCCTTGACTCTTTGCCGTTTGGGCATAGGTGGCTTCCAGGGAAGAGAATGGGACCGAGCGACACAGGGAAGAACAGAAGGTACGAAGATTGGTTGATGTACTCCTCCATGATTTTGAAGCGTGTGTTCCGAAAGTTCCTCAAACACGAGAGTAATGTACCAGGAGAGCGTTACTGTACGCCATCCGCGTTTCTATCTGACGGATGGGACGATTATCATAAGGGTTCGTCCTCAGTCTTTTTCGGACTATCGGTTCTACAACAGCCTTTTTCGCCTAGCTTCAGGACACGCTTTACAAGATACACCTGCATTTCCTCACCAGTTACTCCGAGCTCTTCCACTCGACGTTCTCTCTTCAGCCCCAGAGACCAACCGAAGGCACTCTCGACGAAGATCCTGTACGGATCGAAGACGTTGGGCCCAACGACTTTGACAAGTTGTTATCGCTTTTCTATCCTTTGTGAGTCTCCAATACGTGTGCGAATTCTTTTGATAATGATCCAATGACCATTAGGGATGTCATTAAGGGCGATCTGGAGTCTTTTGAGGACTGGGTCGCCGTACTCAGAGTATCCTCTCGCCTGGACTTCCAGCGACACCGCGAGCTTGCGATTACGAAACTCAGCTCATTTGCATTGCCTGCGGACAAGATTCAGCTCAGTAAGCAGTTCGATGTTGATCAATGGCTCGGTCCTGCGTACAAGGCGCTTTGTTTGAGGGACCAACCGTTGACTGTCGATGAAGCTTACAAGATCGGCCTCGAAGATGCTGTGAAGATCGCCGCAGTGCGCGACGGTCTGGCAAAGTTTGGCGGTGCCAGATCAACTCGGGCCGCTGCGCTGTTTGAAGCCACGCTGGGCGAATCATGGAACCAGTAGCTCACTTTTACCGTTTTCTGCCTATATAGTTTGGACAGTTTACTTCTTTGCTCTCGTGGAAGTCTGCGATGTGTTTGTATTTCTAGGGCTTTCCAGTGCTCTTCCTTATTCAGTGGTCTATGGTGGTTCATTAACTTTATGTTGTAGTTCCCGGAATCAATAGTGCAATCTCTCATGCGGTGGAGCAATTCATAGAAGCCTGTGAGTCGTTCATGTTTATGCATTCCCATGTTGCCATAAACAACTCGACGACTCCGCAGGATCTGAACGTACAGAATGTAGCGCTCTCTATCTCAGCTTAAGCACCGCTGCTTTATCCAGAGAGGACATATGAGCATGCTTTACATGGGGCCAAATCGAGCTTCAACCCAATCGCTGTACAGGATACGCACGCTGGCGCATCATGTTAACTGTAAACGTAACCTGCCCCCGTGTCGCTCTTGCCTTCATATCGCCTTCGAAGCCATGCTACCGGGCTCCCCGCGTGAGTACAAATTTTCTGTAACTTGCTCACATTCAGCCCTTGCTGAACGATTAACGCATTCACCCTAGCTCTTTTCGACGCCTTGTCGAACCGCGGAGCGTGAACTATGCTATATTACTCATTCGTGCCGCTGTTCATGAAGGTGATCCTTCCAAATCGAAGGGTACGGTAGGTCAAGAGGGTATCATACCAGGTTGCAACTCGGTGGTTCGCAACACATTCCTCTTCTTTCGTCTCACAGTCCTCTTTGTACACCATAGATCGCGATTGGGCGCCAGGAAAAATCAAAGCAATGAGCGCTACTTGACAGCCATAGATCAACAACGTCTCATAGACGACATCAAATTGGGCGATGCATAGACTTCTTTCGCGAGGTTTGTTTAGTCTCCAAACTGAACTGCAAATGCTCGCGCAGACGGCATGGCCAATAACCTAGTAATCCTTTTACATTCGTAGATGTCGGACTAGACGGCGGTCCTGCTAAAATGGGATGATCTTATACTAGGTGCAGCCAGTCGAGAGCCTAAGGATCCTCCCGTGAATGTCAACTTTGGGCTCTCGAAACTAGCAAGAAATGTATCTCGTAGTGGATTTCCGTTCAACTTGCTTTTCTCTAATCTCGTCGACAGCTTGAATGGCGTCAACAGGAGCTTGGAGAAGACGGTCCAAGCTGCTTAAACCCAGACAGTGGCAAGCAGTAAGCCGCGTCATCGCAGCGCTTTCCCACTGCTTTCTGCATGATCTGATTGAGGTACGTTTATTTACCTCGCCTATCAACTAACAAAGCTGATAACCCCGACATTTGCCTTTGTCGAAGTGCCCAAACGTGACTATCAGTGGTCGGATGTGACCATCAGTGGTCATGATGTTAGCGCCACACAGCAAGTGTACCTTGTAACAGTGGCCCGTACCGAGTTCTGGCTCTCCTCCTACCACTTGAGGTAATGACATGAGAGACTGAGTCCACTCTCCCTCCCCAATAGGCATGTATGTACCATCCCAGTCGTGGGTGCCCTTACCCTCACCGCGCGTCGTGCATGGCAAATGTGGTCAAGACGGTGGCCGACAAAGTTAGCTTTATGGCAAGCAAGATGCCCTCTCGCAGGTATATTATGGGCCTAACGGAGGATTTGTATAAGGTCGAACCGAAGCGATACCGCCCATTCAACCCCGAAGACTCCAGCAAACCTTAGCCTTGCTACGACGTTCTCATCATGCCTCCAACCCGCAAAGCCGCCTACGATCCTTCCGCAGCAATGTCTTCGGGAAAACGAATATGGACTCTGAGGAATCTACCCGTATGAAGATGCACTGTGAATATCTGGAGAATCTCACCAGTAGATACGGACGTAGGCGAGAAGACCTCTTCCCGACAGTGCACAGACAAGTGAGAATTGGCGCTCTAGCACGCATTCTTCGGAGCTCATTCTTCTCACCAGCCTGACGGAAGGATACGGATCCTTTGCAGGCTCTGCATGTACGACAAGCTCTGCGAGGGAAAACAAGGCGAAATAGAACGAGCAGTTATGCGCCATTGCTGCACCCAAAGCCATACAGATTGTATGGCGAAGGTGTTCAACGTGAATCCTGACATGCTTCGCTTGCCTTCACTCAAATGCCATACGTGTGAAGAACAAGCTCATGCAGGAAAGTTGAGAGGCGCCAAAGCTACTGTGTACGTTGCTCGACATTGCTACGACCGCCGCACCTTGTGCTCATGTCCTTATGTAGAGAATTTACCCGGATGTCCAGCTTGACCAGGCACATAAAGCAATGTCATCCAGATCGCACCTCAGAGAGCAGAGTAGCGCGATCATCGAGCTTGCCTGTTGCCGATTCTTCCCCACGTCACCAACCGTCTGCTCGGGCTTCCTCCCTCCCATTGCATGGGCATGCCTCTCGCAACTCCTCGACTCGCATGTCAACGTCGGCTCACGCATCTGGGCACACCTCTGGACAAAAATCATACGCCCCCGATAAGATGTCTCCCCCATACGCACCATATCCCGCTTACAACACTGCCTACGCCGGTTATGTGCCTGCGATGACTTCGTGTGGTACTCTTTACGCTCAGGTACCACTCCAACGGGATGAATGGCAGCTGTATGACGATATTCAACTTGAACCGGTGCCGTATGCGAAGAGTGGATTTGGGGCCCTTGTCGGCGAACCTTCCTATCCGCCGCATGCATCATCAACTCCATACGACGGTTTCTACCATGCATGACCTTCACAGACTTCGCCTATCGTTTTCCCAGCCTAGTAATCCGGTGTTCGTAATCGGAGCTATACCTTACCACTCTTCTATTTTATAGATATCCACTATACGCTATTCCTTTTTACACACGGAGGACTATATAGACATACATTCCCTGTTTGAACCAAATGTACAACTGTATTACTACTGTCGCCGCTGTTGAGTTTCTACGCACATGTCCGTCTTGTAGCAATAGTATAAGTTAACAGAATAATATAGTCAGAATGCACAGTGCGCAAATTGTCGAGCGAGCGCCATCAATTCGGCAGCTGGTCACTCTTCCCAAGATCTTGTAATATTTTCATGAATTCTTCAGACCAATCCAGGATGGTGTCCGTCCTTGAACCGCCATTTCGCTCAGAGCGTTCCTTTTGCTCATCCAAAGTGCCCATGAATGCCTCGGGAAAGCTGAAACAAATGTATGCCGTCTTGTTCCAAGTGTAGGCATGTACGCCCGTCATGTACCCGAGGATCGGAGATGCAGAACATATAGAGACTGTGATGATCGGATTTGAGATGGTTATGGCACCACCATCCTGTATATCGTGATGCGTAGCGAGATATCCATCTATGACACCGACTGAGGAGAGGCGAGGAGTGACAACCTTTTGCAGTCTGTGTGGCATGTAAGTCTCAGAACCAGGAGATCCAAGAGAACCTTACCCTTGGGGTTGAGTTCGCCCTCCCTTCAACATCATCGACATGAGATTCGAGAGGAAGTCATTTCCCCATATGCTGACACGCTTCACATCGTCCTGCTGTTCCTGCATCTGTGCATACACTTCCTTCCCGATAGTCCAGACGTCGTCACTGGGCGATGTGCTTGGAACAAATCTTCCCAGGTCTTTGGCGACGACCACGTTATAGCTCAGAGCATATAACACGTCATCGTCCCGAGTGATGAACCCTCTCTTGCGGAGATTTACCGGTGTGAAAAGGACTGGGACGGCAAGGCCGTCGAGATTGGGTGTCGCAACCACCGGTGGGTTAACTCGAAGAAGAGCGACGACCATATGACTCTGCAGCGCGGTTGGATCACTACGGTCATGGAGGCGGTGCCCCAGACGCCTCCGCTCGTAGGCGATATAGTCTGCAGCGTCACTGGCGGTTGACGTAAAACGGGACACCACGCATCATCAGCTGTGATAATGGCGAGTCTTTCTCATTGCATATTGGCGTCGGGCTAGTCAGTTAAAGTGGTGTCCGTTCTTCTGGGGAATGCAGATGCTGTTCAGGCAGGCGCTGTGCAATCAAGTCGGGCGGAACGCCCTCTCGAGCTTGGCTATAAAGACCTCGCGTCGCTGTGCCCTTGGTCCAGTATCAGTATCCCAGTTCTTCAACCAACACACACAAATCAGAATGTCTTCCAACATCGTCCTCCCGACTCTCTCTAAGTGGGCTGAACAGCACCTCACTAATCTCTTCCAAGCTACCGACGAGAAGAGCTTCGACCAGGCCTACTCCAACTTTTTCACCCACAACCCCAAGATCGTTGTCAACGGTCAGCACCTCACCAGCGATCAGTACAAGAAGCAACTGTGGAGTGGCAAGGGTCTCGAGTCTGGTGCCCAGGTCATCTTCACGGGTGCTGTCGAGGTGCCTATTGATGCCAACAAGCCTTTTGATGTACGTACAAACAATTGTTCGCGTGGTGTCGCACAAGCGTTAACACCAACTCTAGGCGGGCAACGTAGGCCTCTTCCTGAATGCCACAGTTGACGAGAAGTTCCTTGTCCTGGGTGCACCTGAGAGCTACACGGTCACAGCCTCGTACAACCTGACGTCAGTACCTCCATCAATCCGGCGCAATCGAGACATACTAACTTGTTTTCGATAAAACAGGATTATCCAGGATCCGTCGTTGAAGCACCCCACGGGGCCCATTCGCACTCCCTTCGACGGACGCCGAGTCTCTTCTATCAGCAAGGTGTCAGTGGACAAGAGAAACCCGATCCTTCCCATCAGTGTTCCGCCATTGGAACCGGTGAACTAAAGCCAAGGACATTAGTAGTTCTAATGATGTAGGGCAGCGCATGAGTCAGGCCTTCTTATAGTGTACAACACCGTATCGACGTTCGCACCAGATAACTTGACCTAGGAGCAACTGTATCGTCTATGTACTGCCATGTTTATATGTTCAGTAGTAACAAGATATGCATGACCACAGTAAATGATCTATGATGCCAACCACCCTAAGCGAGCAGTTTGAGGCGTTTGGCGACCTTGGAATCTTCATCGAGGATCATTCCCTTGCGCTTGGTCCGTAAGGACACCGGAGAGCCATCAGAGATGGTAGAGTTCGCGTCCTGAACATTACCGATATGCTGTTGAGACGGTGGGCTATCGACGTGGTAGGCGAACGTACATCTCTCAAAGAACCAGTTGTGATCAGAGAACCATTCGATGGAAGGGGAGGGTACTTGACTTCAAGGTTGGTTGAGCCAGTCTTGCGGTGACAAAGTTGTGCGAGGATGGGGTAGACTCACAGTCAGGCAGACTACCCCCTGCGTTCTTGATCCCACCTTGGATGGCAGTTAGCCGCTTCATCAACACTTGCTGCTTGTCCCTTTCGTTCGCGATGCTTCTCTTTACAATCTCGAGGCGCCCTTTGAGGACGGAGCACTGTGTGTGTAGCATGTTGCTTTCGAGCTCGTAATTGATGGACCGCTGCAGGAGGGCTGGGGCTTCGGCTACAATAGCAGACGCCAATGAACCCAGTGGGACTACCGTAGTAGACATTGGAAAATTGTTCCGAGAATATCTTGACGGAGTGAGAGGAGGAAAATGGGAACGAGCCGCAGAGACGAACTTCAGCAGACGAACTAAGACGATATCCATTTTCGGCCGGTCTTCGACGTATTTCCCACGGTTGTGTACCCATGTCAGCCTCGTCAAGCTAGCAAGCATCTTGTATTCCACGGACAACGTACATCGGCCATACCACGGCAGCAAGGGCTTTCGTCCACACAACAACGCCTACGCGCTCGTTACAGGCAACAGCAGCACTTCTCTAGGCAGCCGATCAAACGTCGTTTTGCTCCGACATGGAAATGCCCAATGCGATAGTCACAGTGGCCAGCGCCCTGAAGAACGAACTGCAACAAGTAGAAGAACGGTGCCTCCAAGCTCAATACAAGTGCGAAGAACTCCGCACGAAACGAGCTGAGCTGCTTGAAGTCCTGCACGTTTTCGAAATGATCGAGGAGAGTGAGAAAGCCAAGACCAAGCAACTAGAGTACGAGTTGGAACGGGCTGAGCAGGAAGCCACGGATCGCTACCGCGCCGCGCTTGGAGTATCCGGTAGTTTGAATCGAGGTTCGTCATCGGGAGACGACGTCTTCGGACCAACCGTACCGAACAACCTAGCTAAGGATGATTACAACGAAGGTTAGTCTTCGCGGGTAGATGCGTCTAGAGCTGACACATACCCGCAAACAGATGCAGATAGACATTTATTGTTCCCGAATGCAGGGGCCGCCCCGGAAAAGAAGACGAAGACAGTCCAACCGAGAAACGTCATTCCTCTATTCTGCAAGCAGATGATCACTTCCCTGCTTCCTACCAGCGAGGACCTTGTTGCCACGAAGATTCAGACTCGCAATCAGTCGCGGGAGACGAACGAGACAGAGAACATCTTCACCGCAAATCCCCGTGCTCCGCTGATTCCTGACGCAAACAAAGGCGACGGCTATTCCAGGAAACGGCAGACGAAGAAGGTTCTTGCGCTGGAGAAGGCGAAGAATAAAGCGGCCGAAACGTTCAAGACCATGCCTCACAAGGCGCGCCGGAAGCTTAAGACAGCCCACGCGCCAAAGTTTGCACCTAAGAAGACCCTGGCGTATACAGGAGAGGCCCTTCGGTCCATGGCGAGCGGGTTCGGAACGATAGGCGGATTGTGGAACTCCCATCAACGCCTGGAAGACGAATTGCCTGCCTCGGAGACTTGGCCGGAAGCCGTAAGATTCTTCCTTGCCAGTGGAAGTGCTACGAGAGTTATCGGAACTGAGGCTACCAACGATAGGCCCTGAACAATCTGAATTAAGCATGCTTCCTGCACCGTCGTACTACACCTTTAATATCATCACCTACCTTACGATCTACTCATTCATTGTGCCTTGTTGAGTTTCATGCTCCTGTGTTTCACCTCTAGATAGAGGTAATTGCACATGCGTCCGATCTAGCAATGCCATACGTAGCGAATGGATGGTAGCAAGGCTTCCAAGTCGTCGATAGCCATCATAGGAGGAGTAAAGTCAGGCTTGCCTACGTAGCAAGCAAGTGTCGCCAGCCGGTTTGATCGCCGATTCATGGCCGGAGACCGGAAACGTCGCCGCTACCAGCCAAGGCCCGGCGACTCGGATCAGTCTGCGGCTTTCCAGAAAATACTGGTCCTGTATCCCAATTTCTGCTCCTCGAAGGTAACTTGGAGGACTATTATAAGACATACACGTTCAGCTCGTTAGGAACCACTCATTATCTGCAGATATGGCTGATAGTAACACTAACAATACACCGCTCCCTCTCCCGGCACCTCCGCCTCCCCAAGAACAAGTTCCGCCGCTCAATGTCGACGGCGAGACGAAAATGAAGTTCGATGCTTTAGGACCACTGGTCGTCAATAGCGACGGAGTAAGTATGTCAGCTGTGGGATGTTACAAGAGATAATTGAACGTGTATTGTCCCCCCAGACTTTGTCAAGAATTGCCAATTGGCCAAACATGACAGAAATAGAGCGCGAGCGTACTCTACGAGTGCTCACGGCTCGGAATAAGTGAGTATCTATTGGCCGAGGATATAGCATACTGCTAATATCGTGCGTAGAATCCGCATAGCTGATCAAGAGGCGAAGCTTAACGAGGAATCTACAAGCCAGGCTTAATCTGGTTGCATCTCACAAAGACTTCGAAATCGAGAAGCTTCGAAGCACGCACGATCACACAGAAATTCCTCAATAGCATCATATGTAACATTATAAAAGCCTCAAGTATAGATTCGACCGTCAGTTCTCCGAATCTTGCGATCTGGATGCCGGAGGTAATTGCTGAACAGAAAATACTACTTCTCTAGTATCGTTAGTTATCCACGAAGCCTAGTTCGTCTTTAGCAGGAATAACCATCGATGTAGGGATTAACTTACCTCCCAGCGACTCTTGTTCAGAGTGAACCGGCGCAAATGGGCAAGACTTTTCATCAAGCTCGTGACAGCGTCCGTTTCGATATGCACCTTACTGATTTTCGCATTTGGCGTATGTATCACGACAGTGTGAAGGTCGCTGCATGGCGAGAAGATTTCATGTAAGCGCAGCTGTCGTTTCGAGCAATTAACGTCATGTCGTGTACCAACAAAAGCTACCCACTAAGACGTTCGTTGACGTTCCGATAGATATCACCTCCAGTTTAGTGCAACGGGAGCACAGCGCGTTCAATGCGGTAGGCCCAATGAAACCTTGACTTATATCCAGGATTCGTAGAGTGTTTCCATGCTTCAATCCGAGATGATCGGCAAGACCGTCGAGACCGACAGTTGGACCGGCTTGGGAGTCGGTAACGAGCTTGAACTTCTCCAGCGGGGCACGTGAAGACAGATGCCGTATCCACTTTGTGAGATGGCCGGCGTCCGAAAGCCCGAGCAAGTATGGGTGGCGGACGGTGAGAGCGGGTCAGAGAGCTCAAAGCCGGCCGCACGGAGGGTGGGCGTAGTTGCTAATGTTTTCGAGGTCAGCGTCACTCTATCTCTCCTGCTCGAAAATAACGTGCCAAGTAATACCGAAAGTCCAGGCTTGACAATGCAGATAATTGGTCGAGAAAAGAGAAGGCATCATCATTTGTTACCGAGTATGATAAGCCTAAGGCGAATGATCGTATTTTGGACAAGTGGGGCGCGCACGCTTTCAGGACGCCTGGTGTAACGGATCCACAGTTATCCTGGTTGTTTATCAGAGGTACGAGTCACACATATAGTGGAGACGAAACTTACCATCATATGAAGTTCTGTCAATGTCGGTTCAAGACGAGATAACCACTCAGGCAAGTCTTGTAGGATTACTCGCGTAGGATTCAATAAGGTCACGGAGGTAAGACCCTCTAGTTGCACAAGAAGTGGAGCCCTTGATTCATCGCAGCACGAGCTATTTACGGCTAAATGCTGTAAGTGCGTGCAACTTTTCAGCGCAGAGAGCGCGTTGGTAAAAAACGTCCGGATGGTATTGCTTGGGAGCTAAAGTTACAGTTTGAAGATTTTTCCACTTGTGCAGCGAGTCACATAGCACATCTGAAAAGTTGTTCTGCGATGCAGGACGCTGCACGAGGAAACCTGGACCGGGGTTAGACAAGTTCGCACCGGTTGGTATAAAACTTACCGGTAACTTGTAACTCGGTTACATGAGGCGCATTGTTCTCTATACCCGCGGATTTCCAAGTAGGAGTCTACTATGCATTAAGACACATATTCGCCCCGCTTAGTCTACGACTATCAAGACTCACAAGTTCCTGATCCTGCCGTCCCAAACGAAAGGCGTTAGAAGGAGGAGGATCGAGCACGACTCGGCGGTAGAGCACTCTGGACACCGCTAAATTCATATTTTTGTTGACCAGAGAACACTGAAATAGCGAAATATAATCCCCTTCTGCTTCTAGGAGTCCAGCGATGTGAAGCAGGATGTCATAGTACAGTTCCATGTTCAATCCGTGGTCCTTGACTGTTGGCGCCGGATCTTTGACTGGAACGAGATAATTCTTCGCGTATCCAGCCAAGCTAGCTCTGATTATATCTGTTGGTCAGTGCTGGTGTTATCGAGAGCTGTACCTCGTAGTCAGATGGCCGTCAGATGCTAGCTTGCAGTGGGCCACTCCATTAGCGCTGGAGAGCATCGGCGCCTTATCAGGATCGATGTCCGAGACCCTACTAGCGCGCGCCGACGCGCTTTCTCCAACTTGAAGCAAGCCACCACCAATCTTCATGAACTCAACGATTTGCTTTTGATATTTGTGTTGAATGCGACTCGTGTTACGAGTATATGCGTGGGTATTACATATTTCTATCCGACTTCGTACAGGCCATCTCGAGTAAGAGGGAGACCTTGTAGGGTTCAATCTCACATGTTCTACTCAATCTTCGACTGGTGAGTGCAATCAACTCCTTTTGGTGCTGCATCCCCTCGCTATCGGTTGTACGCGCTGAAATTACGCGTTGACAGTCTTTATGGATGCCCCGTGTCTACCTGATTCTCCCATAGCACCCTGTGGAGAGACGTATCTTCGTCTTATCCGAACTCCTTTCAGAATCTTCCACGGACTAACGAAGCAGTGCGAAGCGCTGAATTTGGTGGTCTTACCAGCGTCACTCATATATGAGGTGGGGATATCAGATATGCGCAACCCAGGGCTTCACTAGACCGAACGATGTCTGCTGTAGTAGAGTCTGAGTTCAAGCCATTGCTCAGTAAGATCTTTTCCTCTCTCGAATAGCTCAGAACGTTGATGAGAGGCTCGATCAGGTCAAGCAGTTGGTTATGGCGTCGTTGTCGGTGAGTCGCATGGCTCGTAAGTAGTGCTTCGTTGTTGATCTTTGTCAGGCGTCGGGTTTTTCTTCGCGGCCCTGATGCTCGTCTTGACCTTCCTCCAGTCCAAGTTTTCGAGGTTCTCCCCCTCATCCTCGGAAGAATTCACGGTATTACATATCCTTGGGCCTTTCTCCAAGCTGCATGTCTTACTAACGGAACTTCAGAGCGCTTCTCGAAGTGTAAAGGTACGGTTTTACTCACATGCATAAACATTGCACCATCTAAAACATACTGTGTACATGTACCACTGTAGTACGCACTATAAACCCTGGATTAATAAAAAAAAAAAAAAAAATCTAAAACATACTTCAGCCCGGATTGGTTTGCTGCGGAATGTACGTGTCATGCCGTTCTCAATCATCCGAGATCATGACATACTGCTCCCAGTGTTAGCGCATGGACATGGAGCGCGACACTTCTGCAGTCTAGCACGGTGGCGTACACTTTCGGTATGTAGACTATTTCCTGCACTACTGCTACCGCTCACATTGGTGCAGGCATTAGCGGGCCCTGGTAACTAAATCGGGTTCGTTCCCGCGAGACTTGCTGACCCATCGTGACAGGTGGTACGGCGTCGGCGGAACTATACAATTGGTCTTCTTCGCGATGGTGGCGGCAAAAGTGAAGATGAACGCCAACGGAGCGCACACGTTTCTAGAGGTACGTCATCGCAGTCGAGTTTTGTACCTGAGAGTTAAGCGTTTGGTAGATTGTAAAGGTGCGCTTTGGGACGTGGGCGCATCTCCTATTCACTTTCTACGCCTTCTTGTGCATCTTGGTGGTTTGCGGCTCTTTACTACGTAGGTCATCCATTTCTACTGCACATGCATTGATATGAGCTTCCCGATATGCAGTTGGAGGCGCAGCTACGGTAAATGCTTTGACTGGCATGAATATCATAGCCGCATCTTTTCTCTTGCCAATTGGGATTGCGGTCTATGTCGTCTTCGGTGGCCTGCGCGCAACATTCATCTGCGATTGGGTACATACCCTGATCCTCTTCATCGCAATCTACCTCTTTCTCGGACATACCTAGTGAGTAGCTAGTGTTCCGTTCTTTCACTATTAAGCCCGCATCTCTTTTCTCCGCAGCGGATCATCTCCTGATGTAGGGAGTATCTCAGCACTGTATGATCTTCTCATACAGATTGGGAAAGAGATGCCTGTTCCCGGAAATGCAGGAGGAAGCTATCTCACGATGAAATCGAACCAAGGAATGGTGTTTGCTGCGAACACCATTCTCGGAGGTGCGAAATTTCGGAAAAATCATCGACTTGCATCGACCAATTCATTTGTTTTCAGGGTGTTCCGGTGTGTTCTGCGACCAAGGTGAGTCGTTGCATTGTGTACAAGCAGGGAGACGCTGAGTACTCCGGGATCAGGCTATTGGCAGAGAGTGAGTAACCTGCTTGCTTTCTATGGGCGTTAGTGAAACTGTTCCCAGGCTATCGCTAGTGCGCCGGAGTCTACAACCAAAGCTTACGTAGGTGTTCTGTATTACAATATTGCATTAGACAGGCTAAGGTACCGTAGATGCTTGGCGGCTTATCCTGGTTTGCTGTGCCATGGGCGTTCTCATCGTGTCTGGGTCTTGCCGCAAGAGCTCTAGTCAACAATGTGTGTGCACAGACACGCTGATCATTATCATTCGAGTGACATTCCGTTCTACAGCCTAAGTTCCCGACGTATCCGAGTCCCCTCTCGGATGCCCAGGTGACCGCCGGTCTCGCCGCCCCTGCAGCTGCCTCTGTGATTATGGGTAAAGGCGGAGCTGTCACAATCCTGCTGGTGGTATTGTTCGTATTTCGATAATGAGTAGCGTAGGAAGGTACTAATCATATCTTTTGTCAGCATGGCAGTAACCTCTGCCATGAGTGCAGAGCTGATTGGCGTGTCGAGTCTTTTGTGAGTACACATTTGGAATGTCTGATCATTTGACGCTGATTTGCGAGCTTGATACATAGTTCCTATGAGTAAGTACTCCCCCACTAGAAGTGTAGAATCTAACGTGAATCTGCTTTAAAGTATATATAGGACTTACTTCCGTCCAAAGGCAAGCGGAAAAGAGATCGTTCGCGTTTCTCATTGCTTCATCTGCCTATGGGCGATTTGGATGGGCGCATGGGCTACTATAGTAAGTCAAGACTTCGAAATCTACTCACGTTCAATTTATCTGACCAATCATCTAGCTTCACAAAGCGAACATCGATCTTAATTGGGTGAGTCATTGTAGCCAAGGTAGAGTGGACATACTGATTTTACTCGTCTAGCTATATTATGTACAGTAAGGCGATCTGCTCCTCTGATTTCTCGTCGGGCTCATTGTCATCTAGAGGAGTACTTCTTTCTCCTGCGTTCTTTCCAATTGCCTTCACGGTGTCTTGGTCGAAACTGTCGCGCGCTGGAGTATTTTCAGGTTGCATTATCGGAGCTGTGACAGGATGGCTCGCCTGGATGATAGGTTGTTGGAAGATCTACGGTAGGTCTTGTCGTATGTTGATGCAGATCGTGGTGCTTAAACAGGACTGAATCGTACTAGGCGCCATAAACGTCGCCAACCTCGGTTTACCTTATTCCGCCCTTTGCAGTGAGCTCACCGGGCTGAGCATCTCCGCATTTTTCACTATTGTTGTGTCTCTCATGAGTACGTGCTCCTCGATCTCATATGGACGTCAGCATAATCTATAATGATAATAGAGCCAGACAACTATGACTTCACTGGGACCCGTGCCATTGCGACATACAATGATGATTTCTCGAGTGAGAATACCTCAAGTGACAGTATCCAGGAGGGAGGCGAAGGTGATAGATCGTCCGAGAAGAAGGACGAAGAAGCGGTCGTCAGTTTGCGAGTCGTCGAAATGCACGCCGCCCGCGATAGTTCTCCGCCCGTTAATAGGGAAGTGCCGCAAGCCGCGTTCAAGAGAGCATTGTGGTACTCCTCAACGTTGACGGCCATTATCGCAATCATCGGTGTGTCTTATCTCACTTTACGAGACATTTTTGCTGATCAAATATGTCTAGTGCCGATACCGATGTTCTTCTCCCACTATATATTCAGTCTGGGATTCTACAAATTTTGGGTGGCTTGTTCGATGTGCGTGTACCGCCTTTTTCCCTGGAACAGAATACTGACAGTAAGGTAGCATCTGGGTTGGTCTGAGCGGCATATTCTGCATCGTCCTGCCGCTGTGGGAATCCCGCAATGAAATGGGACTTATAATGAAGGGGATACTTTCAATCAGGCCGTAAAGATAGGGATTCGATTCACTTCTTACCGTCATAGCGAACACCGGAGTCTTATCAGAATCAATCGAAATTCGAGCGTTCCTCGGGGGCGCCAGCGCGCTTTCTTCAGCTTGAGCTTCCAACCAGATCCCATGACTTCGACTATCTTCTCACCATGAGTCTGCGCTGAAGAAGAGAAGTGTTCATAACAGCACGTGGGTACGACATCTGTTTTATCTGACTGTATACAGGTCGTCTCGAGCGGAAGAAAATCCCCGTCAGGGTGTACAAACCTCCACATGTTCCACCCAAGCTTCGTCTAGTGAGTACAATCAACCCCTTTTGGAGCCCTAATCCTCGCTATCACTGCTGCTCGCTTACATTTTTTGCAGATGTTCCGTGTCTTACCCGATTCTCCCATAGGACCCTGTGGAGAGAGTCGTATCTTCTCTTATCGCTCCTTCCAGAATCTCTCACGCACTAACGAAGCAGCGCAAAGCGCCAGATTCGATCAGTGTTTGAGAGTCGCTCATATATGAGGTGGAGACATGTACGCATGCGAGCTGTAACGCTTCTCCCGACCGAACGATGTCTGCCGCAGCGGAAACCGAGTTCAAGCCGTTGCTCAGTAAGATCGGTGTCTGTAAAGCTCTCAAATATCGCTGAGATGTCCGAGCAGATCAGGGGGTTGGCTATGGCGTCGTTGTCGGTGAGTCGTATGACTTGCGAGTGGTGCTTCGGTGCTAATCTTTGTCAGGCGTCGGGTTTTTCTTCGCGGCCCTAATGCTCGTTTTGACCTTCCTTCAGTCCAAGTTTTCGAGGTTTTCCCCTTCATCCTCGGAAGAATTCACGGTATTGCATATACTTGCTTCCTCCAGTAAGCTAGATGTCTAACTACCCGCACTATAGAGCGCTTCCAGAAGTGTAAAGGTACGGTTTTACTTACGTTCGTAAAATTGCATCATCTGAAACACATCTTAGCCTGGTTTAGTTTGTTGCGGGATGCGAGTATTATGCTGTTCTCGATCCTCCAATGTATTTACATACTGCTTCCAGTGTTAGCGCATGGACATGGAGTGCGACACTGCTGCAGTCTAGTACGGCGGCGTACACTTTTGGTATGTAGGTTCCCCCGTGCATCACTGATTCCGCTCACTTTCGACCAGGTGTCAGCGGACCTTGGTAACTAAATCGGGTCCATTCCCGCGAGACTTACTGACCTGGCATGACAGGTGGTATGGCGTCGGCGGAACTATACAGTTAGCCTTCTTTGCGATGGTGGCGGCAAAAGTGAAGATGAATGCTAACGGAGCGCACACATTTTTGGAGGTACGTCATCATAATTGAGTTTTGTACCTAACAATCAAGCGTTTCTGTAGATTGTAAAAGCGCGCTTTGGGACATGGGCGCATTTATTGTTCACGTTTTATGCGTTCCTATGTATCCTAGTGGTTTGCGGCTCGTTGCTGTGTACGTTATGCACATTCTCCACACACGAGCTCACCTAGACTTCTCAATTTGCAGTGGGAGGCGCAGCTACGGTAAATGCCTTGACCGGCATGGACATTATCGCAGCATGTTTTCTCCTGCCAATCGGAATTGCGGTCTATGTCGTCTTCGGAGGCCTCCGCGCAACTTTTATGTGCGATTGGGCACATACCATCATCTTGTTCATCGCGATATACCTGTTCCTCGGACATACCTAGTGAGTGCCTGGCGTTGTCTTCTGTCGTTACAGATACCGAGTACATTTTCTCCGCAGCGGATCATCTCCTGAAGTCGGTAGTATTTCCGGATTGTACGATCTTCTTGTGGAAGCTGCGAAGGAGACGCCTGTTTCTGGCAACGAAGGAGGAAGCTATCTCACGATGAAGTCCAACCAAGGAATGGTTTTTGGCGCGGCGACTATCTTGTCAGGTGAGAAATTCCCGCAGATCCATCAGCTTCTTCTGACCTGCTCATTCATGGTTAGGTTTTGCTGGGATATTCTGTGACCAAGGTAATTCTTCATTTCCTCGGTCTATGCGGCACTGAATTTGCGGATCTTAGGTTACTGGCAACGAGTAAGCGACTCGTCTAACTTATAGGGATAAATGAACAATCTTTTTGTCAGGCAATTGCGAGTGCGCCGGAATCTACAACCAAGGCTTACGTGCGTCTTTTACACCAATACTTGCACGGCTTTGGCTAAGATGCTATAGATGCTTGGTGGATTGTCTTGGTTCGCGGTACCATGGGCGTTCGCATCATGTTTAGGTCTCGCAGCAAGAGCCTTGATCCATAATGTAAGCTTCTAATTGTTCGCTAGCACCAATCTAACGGGCATTTGTAGCCTAAATTTCCCACATATCCGAACCCACTTTCTGCGTCCCAAAGCAGCGCTGGTCTTGCCGCTCCTGCAGCAGCAGCTGTGATTATGGGCAAGGGAGGAGCCATCACCATTTTGCTAGTGGTATTGTTCGTAGCTTGCTTGACGCTTCTGCTAACATATGCTCACCTTTCGATTAGCATGGCAGTAACCTCTGCCGCAAGTGCAGAATTGATTGGGGTTTCAAGCCTCTTGTGAGTGCCCGATAGTTTTGTTTGATCGTTTTGTGCTGATCCGGATATGTACAGTTCCTATGAGTAAGTCCATGGAAGGCGTGAAATGCATTACGTTGACACATGTACCCGACTTGAAGCCTCTACAGAACATATTTCCGCCCGAACGCAAGCGGAAAGGAGATTGTACGCGTCTCACATTATTTCATCTGTTTCTGGGCCGTCTGGATGGGGGCATGGGCTACCATAGTAGGTTATCGTTCCTTAACATACCAGAGCACTCTAATCTATCACTTCCATAGCTTAACAAAGCGAGTATTGACCTCGGATGGGTATGTCGCTGCAGCTTAAGGGATTTCGCACACGCTCACATGATATACTTAGTTATTCTACGTACAGTGAGGCGGTCATATTCATGCTAGGCACAAGGCGCTTACTCTCATTTTAGAGGAGTAGTTCTGAGTCCTGCTGTCATCCCGATCGGCTTGACAGTGACCTGGTCCAAACTGTCTCGCGCGGGGGTATTCTCAGGGTGCATAATTGGTGCCGTAACTGGGATGCTTGCCTGGATGATAGGATGCTGGAAAATCTATGGTGAGCCACGATATCGGGCCGTTGTACCGTCTTGCCCTAACTCAAGCATCGGCATAGGCGTGATAAATATTGCGAACCTCGCAGAACCTTACTCGGCGGTATGCAGTGGGCTAACCGGCTTGCTCCTGTCCGGTGTATTCACCGTGTTTGTTTCGCTTGCAAGTAAGTGCGCATTGTTCTACGCGTACACTCTCCTAACTCACCACGGGCAGAACCTGACAACTATGACTTCACTGGAACCCGCGCCATTGCAACATATAGCGACGATCTCTCGAGTGCTGACGCCTCGAGTGATATCGTCCAAGAGGACAGTGAAGGCGACACATCGTCTGAGAAGAAGGACGAAGAGGCGGCCGTCAGTCTGCGGCCTGTTGAACCTAAAACGCCGCACGATAGCTCCCCTCCTGTCGCTCGGGAAGTGTTGCAAGCTGTCTTCAAGAGAGCGCTATGGTATTCTCTTGCGCTTACGTTCATTGTTACAATTATTGGTAATTGTCATACTCCTGTCGACGAAGCGTTCCCACTGACTCAGTACGTTCAGTGCCAATACCAATGTTCTTCTCCCACTACATCTTCAGTCTGGGATTTTACAAGTTTTGGGTTGCTTGTTCGATGTGCGTATACTGCGTCTTGCGCGGAAATATATCACTGACCCTAGAATACTAGCATATGGGTTGGCTCAAGCGGTATCTTCTGCATTATCCTGCCTTTATGGGAGTCCCGCAATGAGATGGGAATAATCGTGAAGGGAATATTTTCAATGAATTCATACCGATAGTGATTCGCTCTATCTCGCGTCGTTGTCGTCATCGGACGAACACTCACAGCACTAGATTTCAAATGGTAGAATTCAAGCGTCGTCTACGTCATCTTCATTGATGTGAGCAGAAGCATGTCTGAGCACGCTAACATCACGATCATCGCAGCAAGAGCAATATCATATGCACGAATTATCATGAAGCTTCTGGAGACACCGTACAAGCCACCGACTGAATTGATCATAGGTCATAGGTAGAGAAGTTAAGATCGGCGATCCTGGCCGTCGGTCTCTATTGGAGCGAAGCGAGTACGAACGCGTTTCCGTCCCGCTTCGAGCCACACATGGACGCGCACAAGTAGGTCATATTACCGTGGCTTTGGCCGTGACAGGGGTAAAGTGACGGCACAGCCAAGGATCGGGCGCGAGGAGAGAACGTTCTAGTCTGTTTACGCGTATTTGCAACTTTACCAGGAAGGAAAGCCGCCCGAGCGTTCTCGGCGTCTGCGCGCACGATGGTGAGTTCTCCTATGTTCTGGACTTGTTGTAATTATGACATTGGAAGTAAGCCGCCTCGGGATAGTCTCTATGACGTTCGCTGGTCGTCTTGACGCAATCCATATTCTGGGCTTCGATGCAACACAGGGGGCGGTGGCCAGTGTATAAAAAGCCAGCTACTGTCGAAGAGGGATCGTCAAGTCGAATCACTACTCACAAAAAGTCCACTACCCGTATAACACCCTCGACTCACTTTATTAAAGAATGTCTCTTTCTCGCTTCTTCTACGAGCCCTTCTACTCTCTTTCCGACTTTGACCGCCTTTTCGATGAGGCTTTCAATGCTCGCACCACTGGCGCCCCTGCTGGCCAGCTCGCTCGTCGGGAAGAGTCTTCTACGTTGCAAGCGCTGAGACCTCGGTGAGTTTTTGATCTGATTGTTGCTTTGTATGAGCGGTATAGTGACGAGAAGCTCAGCATGGACATCCATGAGGACGAGAAGTCCAACGTCGTGACCGCGACCTTCGAGCTTCCAGGCTTGAAGAAGGAGGACGTCAACATCGACATTCAAAACAACGTCCTCACCATCTCTGGCGAATCCAAGCAATCGTCAGAGAGGAGCGAGTCGGGATACGCCGTACGCGAGCGTCGCTATGGCAAATTCTCTCGTTCAATCCCCTTGTCAGAGGGAGTCAAGGTGGGTCTTTCGATCACAGGCTCATTGTTTCGGGGCTTTACTGATTTGTATGTTAGCCTGATGAAGTGAAAGCTAACCTTCAAGATGGTGTCCTGACCGTTAAATTCCCGAAGACTACCCCTGAGCAGGCACCGAAGAAGATCACCATTGCCTGAGCTGCTTGCGAACGTTGCGCGGTACTCTCCCGAAACACTCATTTGGGATCGTGAGAACGAAATATTTCTGTACCATTACTTGTCATTGGATGTATAAAAACTCCGGGTACTACTATCAGTAGCACAACCGCCAATTAAATGTAGCGCTATTATTTGAATACACGGGCTCTTTTACCTCACCATCTGCATCGTTGTGAAGCTTACTGCAATTAAACTGGGCATCATTTGAATATCTTCAAAGGCGTGTCTTTTGTAGCCGGCTGTGTCTAGTGGACGTTGAAGTCGTCAACGCGAATTGTTTACTCATGTTAGGATTGCAAGTTGTCGCGCTTCCTCATTCGGATGAACTCAGCGCTTACGCTCTTTCCTCTCTTCCATGACGATATCTCGTGCGTTGGCTGCACGACTACACACACGTTCTCCTCGACTCTATTGTCCTATTCGCATGCAAAACCTCTTCGCTTAAAACTATTGGAGCAACGGCTTCCTCCTGGAAAGGTGCATTCCTTCATTCTTACTGACAATCCGAGGTGTTCCGCCTGTCAATCGACAAGCATATTGCCACTACTAGTCTTACCTAGCGTGCCGAATAAGTCTGCTTTGTAATTCCGCATACAACTTCACCTGTTTTCGCTATCTTTCTGGTTTCGATAAAATTGTGATAATACCTGTCGCCGATGGGTGCTTCTTCCGAGTGCTTCCCCTTTTACTCCGTACAACGTTGCTTACTTTCACTACTTCGCAGCGTTCCTGAAAGCTCTTAATGCGCTCTTCTGTCAACAATTAACCAATGCTAGTGGTCGTACGCCATGTTTACACTTGGCAGCACTCTCTCGGGCTAGGAAGTCCCACAGCTGCCAGCGCCGCCGATCCGTATCGCAAAGGGAACGGCGATTTGACGGTACATCCACTCGGTTTATCAGAATTCCCAAGTTCGCGTAACCTGAAGAACCACCGAAAAACTGCCTGTACGTCCATCGTTTCGCTCTCTATCTTCGCAGCGAATCATCGTGCAAAGCGATCTCGGCGACGTCTGGCGTGCTCTCGCAAATCCGAATACGGGACGCCGTACGGCATCCTCATGGAACATTGGGAGCCATACAAACCCATACAAACGACCTATATGCGTTCGGAAGACTTCATTACTCTGCTGGTGGACGATTGTGCGGCTACGAGAGACGTGCCTGTAGCTGCAGGCGTGCCATTTTTGGAACATGATGCAGATCAGTTTGAAGAGAAGACGACCTCGATATAGAGACGATGTTCACACTGATAGCTTGGTTGCCTCGCGGGCGAGCTGCGTGGTAGAAGCAGGTACGTTCTATACGGTTTCGTCAGCGCGTATGCGCTGGTGCTGACAATTGAATAGGAACTACCAGCTTGTACGTTACGCGCTATAGTCCACTGAACTCATGAACACATAATTGACGTCTTCCAACAAGGTCGAGACGTCTATCGATCTGTCCAAGGACCTAACTTCCTAGGAGAATTCTGTTCCAAGCCGCGTCCAATTGTTACAAAGGTGTCAATGTCTGGTGGGCTCATCTGATAATTGAAAGAAATAGCAACCCTAGATGCGCCCAATTTCCTTCCTTAACGCGGTACTCCGACAACGCGTGGAACATCGGGAGCGACTAATGGGGTGCTTAATCAGGTGATGTCCATTCCAAAAGATGGTGGCACCGAGATAAGAGTTGAGATGAATGATGGATCTGATTGGGGGCGGACATTACGGAAGGTGTGCACATTCAGTGCGCATGGATTATCTATGCTCTTGCCATAATCAGTGGAGTTGCCTCCAGCATGTCTGGTAGTGGGCATGGACATTCTTCGGAGGAAGGTCAGCAGATGTAAGAGAGCTCGAGGAAGACGGACCTAATAAACCCCCTGGTTCAGATTTAGCAGCACGAAAAGCAAGCTGTGCGACGTTTCAAGCCGGTTGGTTAGCCTTGCGCCCGTCAGCTGCAAAGTTATGGAACCCCTCCGGTACGCTCGGCGCTGCGGGCACTGGCGAGCAGTGAGCGCACTGAGGCCGACGCGACGGGTGTTAATCCTTCTGATCCCGGATAAATGGATCTAGCNCATACGTCCCGATCATGACGACAGGGTTCTTGACCTTCTTCCCGCAGCAACCATGGCTTCAAGCTGTGTCGCGAAAAGTGCCCGGGCACAGGTAAGGACTTATGCATTGTGGGATCTCGCCAGGGACTGAACATGTCTTCCTCCCAAAGCAAAGAAGTCTCGAAGCCCAGCTGGAAGTACCTCACAACGACCCGGCCGACAAGAAGATGAGAAGAAGCGTCGTGTAAGGCGACACACGTGGTGGTGGAATGCATGGACGTCGTCTCGTGGGCGGTCACAGGATCGCAGAAGACACGAACAGCCATCAGCTTCTACACGCGCACCTCCAACGCGCGTCTGCCGCCCGTACGTAGGGTTACCTGCGTTACGAGAAATGACGGTCTATTTCCTCGCGGGGATATAAAGCCGGGTCTAAAGTTCAATAAGAACTAGGCTCGAGTGGAGCGACACCGTCCAGTGGTTGTTTCGACACGATGAAGTTGACCTCAGGGCTGCAGGGCGTGTTTGCCCTCCTGCTCACGTCTTCCGCCTCTGCCGCGTTAACTTCGTCCTTCACCCACCCCGATAGCAGTGCCGCCCCCTCGACGATCATCTCTACTCCAAGCAGCGCATCGCTTTCGCTCCCGAGCAGTGCTCCTGCCTCCTTCTCGAGCGGTATTTCAGTGCTGTCGTCGTCCGCTCTGTCTTCCTCAAGCCTTACTAGCTTCAGCGTTGCGCCCAGCTCCAGCTTGGTTTCGTCATTCTCGGTATCCGCCGCGTCTTCGGTCGAGAGCTCCAGCCTTTTCAGTACCGCGCCAATCTCTCTGTCGACCTCCCTTGCAACATCGGTCGTCTCATCCGCGCCTTCAGTTGCTTCTTCCGTCCCCGGTTCGGCGAGCTTGTCGCTGCTGAGCTCTAGTCTCGTGTCTTCCGTCCCATCCAGCGTCGTTACTAGCGAGGCTACCTCGACAGGTCCTGCCACGGAGACAGGTGAGCACCCTACCCTCATTTTGGTTCTGCCTCGCCCATTTTCTGTCCTCGCTTGATTCGCGTGTCTGGAGGTCGTGCGTTCGGCGCCTTCACCACGCGATTCCCACGTGGAGGGCGTAGGTCGCGATCGACTCTTAAAGTGTATGATCGCCGACGGCACCGTCGAGCGTCTGCCGGGAGTCTTGGCCCGCTCCAAGGGAAAGACAAGCATGCGCTTCGAACTCGACCTTCACATGGACATCGTGCGGCGGTAGCCTGTACTTTTCATCTCGCATGACGGATTTCTGCACCTGCACGTTACGTTCAGTAGAAGGCGACGGAGTAGTAGTCCTCTACTCGGTTCGCGCTAGAGTCTAGAAACGCCATGGACCCCCCTCAGGGCTTTCCACACGGACGTTATCTCCCTCTCTTTTCCGGTCAGAGCAAGGGCCACCGTCGCATGCGCATCGTTCTCTTATCCACTGTCGCTGCCTTGGTGATTTTTCTAGCTTGCATTCCTGCCATTGTAATACCTATTAGACGTCATGACCATGCTGCTACCGATCTGTCCACCTCTTCTACCGACAATACCACAGATACTAACACCACTTCTTCTCCAGGAAGAATCACCATCCCGATAACTCCTTTCCCCTTCACTCCCTTCCCTATTCCCTCCGACACGCCGATACCGGGTGTCTTCCCAGAAACCGACCCTTCGAACCCTCCTCCTGTCGGCGAGGCGCCAGGGCTCGGAGGCCTGCTTCCCGACTTTGAGCAAGCATGGGAGACCGCTCATTCGAAAGCGCAAGCGAAATTGGCCAGCTACACCCTGGAGCAAAAGGTCGCTATAACTACTGGAGTTGGATGGATGGGTGGTCGTTGCGTCGGAAACATCGCTCCTGTTGCTGACTTCCCTGGCTTATGTCTTGAGGTATGTCATTTACGCGACACCGTGATAGCGTATTGAAATCTCTTTCTCCTAGGACTCCCCGCTTGGTGTGCGTGATACTGATTTCGTTACTGCGTTCCCCGCTGGGATAACCACCGCCTCTACGTACGTTGAATGATCTCTCTGTCCGCATCTAGATCTAATTAACGTTACATGCTCCGCTTTAGATGGAACCGTACACTACTTCGCATGCGCGGTATTGGAATGGGTAAGGAGCATGTCGGCAAAGGCGTGAATGTCGCCCTTGGTCCTATGATGAACCTAGGGTACGTCATAGGTCGTCGACGCTCACGGTATTCACCTAATCACCACCTTAACAGGCGTATCGCTCAGGGCGGTCGCAACTGGGAAGGCTTTGGCGGCGATCCCTTCTTAGCTGGTGAAGCCGCCTATGAGACGATTTTGGGAATGCAGTCGTCTGGCATACAGGCCTGTGCAAAACACTATATCAACAAGTATGTTTGTACTCGTTTGAGTGGATTAATATGCTTATATAGATCTTATCTACAGCGAGCAGGAGCATGCGCGGACGATGGAGTCTTCCAACGTGGACGATAGAACCGAGCACGAACTCTACGCTCACCCTTTCCTGCGTAGCGTGCAAGCCGGCGTCTCTAGTGTTATGTGCAGTTACAGTGCGCACCTTATTCTGTCACCTGCTCGCACTCTCTGATTCGCGGTTACTAAGATCTGGTCAACGATACATACGCTTGCGAAAACAACAGAACATTGAACCAGATTCTCAAGGGTCATTACGGTTTCCGGGGATACATTATGTCGGATTGGAGCGCGCAGGAGTCTACAATGAGTGCCGTTGCTGGTTTAGATGTAAGATCTCATTGACTGAATCCTAAGGCAAGGGACACTTATGTTACTCTGTAGATGTCAATGCCCGGAGACATCACGTTCAACTCGGGCACCTCATGGTGGGGTCAGAACCTAACAGACTTCGTCAATAACGGCACGATTGCAGCGAGCCGTGTGGATGATATGGCTGAGCGCATTCTTGCATCGTGGTTCCTGGTTCATCAGGACCGGGCGAATTACCCTGCAGGTGTGGATCACTCATTTATCCCGAAAAGCGCCCTTTTAACATTTTTCGACAGTTAACTTTAACGCCTTCTTCCCTCTGGACCCAGCAACCAACGAGCACGTTGACGTGCAAGACGATCACTTCAAAGTTGTGCGTGAGATTGGCGCCGCGGGTGCTGTCTTGCTGAAGAACAATGGCGCGTTGCCCTTGGTCAAGCCACGCAGCGTTGTCATCGTCGGTGCGTGCTCTCCTTTCGCCCATACTTATCATTACTGACGGCTTGGCGTAGGGAACGATTCTGGTTCTGCTATCATGGGCCCTAACGGCTTCTCGGATCGCGGCGGTGATGACGGTATCCTCGCCATGGGCTGGGGATCCGGTACTGCGAATTTCCCGTACCTGATCAGCCCTCTCGAGGCTATCCAGGCCCGGGCACGCAAAGATAAGTCGAGCGTCATGTGGTGGAACAGCAACTGGGACCTCGATGGCGCTGCCAACGCTGTCCAAGAGATGGATGTCGCGGTATGCGAGTCGTAATGCGATTGCTGGCTGTTCGCTGATCTCCGATAGATTGTCTTTGTCAACGCTGACTCCGGTGAGGAGTACATCACCGTGGACGGAAATGAGGGAGACCGGTAAGTTTGCTCCTAGCACGACATGATCAACATTGTTCAAACTCTTTACAGTAAGAACTTGACACTCTGGATCAACGCCGACAATCTCATCACTACTGTTGCTAACAACAATAAGAACACCATCGTTGTTACGCACTCCGTCGGTCCCGCTATCCTCGAGCCTTGGGTCGATCACCCTAATGTCACTGCTATCGTCTGGGCTGGTATTGCTGGACAAGAGGCTGGCAACTCCATTACCGATGTACTGTATGGCGCATTCAATCCCTCTGGCCGCTTGCCGTACACCATTGCGAAGAGTCCATCCGACTACGGTGCTCAGCTAGTTACTGGGGGTAGCCCAAGCGCTATCTTGAGTATCCCGTACACCGAGGGTCTCAACATTGATTACCGCCACTTTGATGCTGTGAGTTCCCTTCTGACATGGTTGTTTTGCTGTGACTGAACATCTTGGGTGCGACAGAACAACATTGATCCCCGCTTCGAGTTCGGTTTCGGCTTGAGCTATACAACATTCGCGTACTCCAACCTTCAAGTCAGCACAATCCGCCAGTCTGATTCGAACTCGGCTGCGCTCGAAGCTGCGTGGGAAGCTGGACAGCCTACGCCAGACACCGAGGGCGCCTCCGCAGCCATTTGGCTGCACAGGCCCTTCATCCAAGTCAAGTTCCAGGTGACGAATACCGGCAAGGTTGCTGGTGGCGAGGTGCGTGCACGTTCAGATTCCCTTGATTTCCTTTACCCTGACTCCTCGCTTGCAGATTCCGCAACTGTACCTCCACCATCCTGCCTCCGCCGGGGAGCCGCCGTCCATCCTTCGGGGCTTCGATGACGTATTCTTGGAGTGCGGAGAGACCAAGACCGTGACGATCACGCTGTCGCGGTATGACCTCTCGATCTGGGACACGGTCTCGCAAGGCTGGCTGAAGCCGAACGGGAAGATCAGCTTCTCCGTCGGCGCGAGCAGCAGGGACTTTAGGCTGCAGGGCACGGTTCCTGTGTAGACAATCATCGGATTCTTAGGAGCACGAGGACTCAAAAGGACTCATGGACTGCGGACTCGACTCGCGCGTCGAACGCTATCGTCTCTCTTTACAGATATACAACTTTGATGTAGATATTGGGCGAGCTGGGTGTAACTGTCTTAGTGTAAAATGATGCTTTTCCTGCCGCCTTCTTGCTTTTCGGTTGTGAAGCCCGCTGTTTTATTGCGTTGTAATTGCGATCAGAGCGCGGCCCACATTGTACTTTCTGCACAGAAGAGTTCGCTTGACTTTCCCTTCTCTACGAAACCGACCGTATGATGCGCCTCCATAGTATACAACGAATGTCCGGCTCTCCACACATGGCAATATTTTTTGAGGATACTGATTGACGTTTCATTCGGGTGTTGCATCATCAAACTGTACCTATGGTGCAACTGTCAGCAAGGAGGGCTCGGGATGTCTTAGCTCCAATGATCCAATTTCAACGTACTTTCACGCACCGTAGTGCTTCCTTGACTTTCGCTTCCAAAACTCGAGTTGTTTCAGAAATGTTCTTTACGTCAAAAGTGCCTCCACGTCCCCGTTTCTCTGCATGGAGCTCTGCTATCACGGAAGGGATCATTCGGACAGAACTACTAGGCATACGAGTAATCGGGTTGAACCATGCACGTTTCCAGCCTCCATCTGCCACGCTGTACCTGTAGTGACCCGTTTCTGATTCAAACTCCCGATATATTTTCAGAGTTGCGACATGGCAGGTATGCTGGTATCTGAGCAGTTCGTGGTAGAGGCCTGCGAGACATACCTCGAGTTCGCCACTGTACATGTCGTCCAAGGATTCGTTTGCCAAGTATTCTGCTGCTGTTTGAGCCTCCGCCGTCCAGCCGAAACGCGCAGCAATGAGAAAAATAGTTAGAGGCTGCTCTCTTGCGACCTCGCTCATATTCCGCCGGATCGTTCGCACAACGGCATGCATGTTGTACCTCAGCGCCGTGGACACGACTTGGCTGTAGAACCGCGGACTAGGGAGATTTCGATGGGGTTGAACAACTCCCAGAGGATAGCATAACTGTAATAGCTCTTCGAGCACGTTGGCAGAGACATCCACAGAAAAGGCTGTTATTCCGAATACTCCCGGAGCACTTGCGCGATATCGCAGAGGGTCGAGTAAGGCGGCGCCATCGTTCAAGATCAGCACGATGCGATGTAGTACACGTCACTGGATGTCATCTGACGAGCAGATGATAACGTCTCCATCGCCACGACTAAATAGTTCTGACATTCGCACCTTGAACGGCGACGGCACGTCAGCCGGCGGCGCAGGACTCGGAGTGCAGAACTTCGTGGATAGAGTTCCAGTACGCAGGTATACCAGCAACCTGTAGTACGCCCCTGCGGATACGTCGCGCATTCTTGGAGAGAAGGTCATGCCTGGGACAGTTAATCCAAAGTCTGTGGAATTCGCGTCGTCGGATACCCGCATGACCGTCTTCCAATGCTCCGCCGCCCTACGTGCCTCATCCTCCAGTAGGTGAGTACACGCTATGGCGAATACCTCAAGAGGAGAAGCTGATATCGACTTCTGAAGTTTTCGCCGTAGCATTTTGATAGCTATGGGGATATCGTATTTCAAGGCTGCAACGAGAACCTTATCTAGATGGTCAAGAGTGTCGATTTTGGGGTCGTCGATGGGGTAACAGATACGTAGGAGAGCATCTAATGTCTCGCTGTCTTCTGTTACGTCGATTACTGGAGGTTCAACGGAGCCTTCATCTGACATGGGAGTGGGAGGTTGCTTCAGCGAGAACATGTCCTCGAAGAAGCTTGATGCAAGAATTAGGACCGCTTTGTAGACATGGAACGCGACCTTGTCAGAGGATAGCAATACGATGTCTGCTCCCGTTTTATCGAAAGGAGAAGCGGCTATCCGAACTAGCGAAGGAGGGAAATCAAAGGACTCGAGTTCGCTTTCGGCTGTCTCAGGAGAGGCAGCCATCGTGTTTGAGCGGGACTACTATCGGCAAACGCTGAAAGTGCAGGTTGGGTTTCGCCAGATTTGTAGATCGGATGTGAAGTTACCTCGACCGTTCGCAATTGTGTTGCGACACCGTGGTAAATGGTAGTATCAATGAAGCAGCGGAGCCAGTCCTCGGACTCGGATGTTCAAGGCGGCATTGCTGCGCCATCACTTGTCCGCATCACTAGATCAAGGAGGGCGGACGCACACGGCAAAGCGCATCCCAGACATATTCGATACAGAATGCAACACTATGGTAAATGGTGTAGAGGTACACAAGCCTGATGATAAACCTCTCAACGGTGCGGAAGATTCACATCATGATATCGTAGACGACCATAGCAGCTATAGGCAGTCTCATGCAACTCGCGCATCCAAGAGGACCTCCTCGAGCTCGTCACGTCACGCAGACGCCACACCTTCTAGTTGTATCTAAGATACAATGCCGACATCTTAGTGAAAGAGTGGTTTGTCAATCAATATAGACCTACTTTAACTGTGCGCAGTGCCGCCTTGACCTCACTTTCCAGGCTTTGAGTTGTGGTAATAATCTGCTCCAGATCGAAATATTCCGTGTTCTCTGACACCTGGTATCGGTATCCTAGTGCTTTCAATCGTTTCACCTGTAGCTCTGTTATGACCGACGGTATCGTTTTGACCTTTTTGCTGCGCATGCCGGTAACCTCATCGAACCATTTCTGTTTCCATGGTCCGTCCCTGATACCTGGCATTGGGGGGCCCCAACCAGAAGTGTCGCGAAAGTCCTCGTTTGTTGAGTACTTTTCGAAAATCTGCATGATAATGGCTTGACAGCGATGATGAAACTTGAGCAATTGTTGATACAGACTCGCCGGTGTTGTTTCAAGTTCGCGACTGTATTGATCATCCAGGTGTTCGGTAGCTAGGAGTTCTGCAGCCCTTTGGGCCTCGTGTACCCAGCCAAATTGTGCGGCGATTAGAAATGCAGTGAGTGGTTGTGCCCCCAAGGCCTCCCGGAGCACGCGCTGAACAGTAGTTCGCATGAGCGTGTGCATACCATAGCTGAATGCTGTCTGCGCGACTTGCTTATAGACAGCGAGATCGCAGACTCTTTCGGCCGCTTCGTGGGGATAACAAAATTGAAGAAGGGGTCCAAGAACGTCAGCGGAAACGCTCGTCTGGAAGCTGCGCGTAGTATCGCCGGAGATCCCGTGCTCTTCAACAACCGTGGTCTCGTTAAGCAACGCGCCAGCATCGTTTATGGTGAGGACCACCCTGTGGACACGAAATTGGACTCCGTCCGAAGAGCAGAGCACTGTATCTCCGTCAACGCGGTTGAATTGTGGTTTCGCGGCTGGAACATCTTTCCTTCCTTCTGCATCACAAGGTGCCGGAGTACAGAATTGGGGAGGAAAGGACCGTGTACGGATATACGAGAGAAGTCTGTAATATGCTCCTGCGGGGATTCTGCCCATCTGATCTACGAAAACTGCACCAGGAAGGGTACAAGCAAAATTCGTGATGTCTGAACGATCTCTTGATACCGCGATTTTTCGACAATGTTCAGCTGCGAGCCGCGCTTCATCCTCCCAGGAATGGTTGCAAGCGACTGCAAAAGCACTTCCAGGGGCCTGGGGAGTCAGCCCCCTGAGGATAAGACGTAATGTCATCAGGGTTTCGGGTATGTCGTACTTAATCGCTGCGAACGAGACCTTATCCAGCTCTTCCAGTGTCCTCATCTCCGGATTACCCACGGGGTAAGAATAGCGGAGGAGGGCATCTAAAGTATTGCTGTCTTCAGATACAGCAATAACAGGATGCCTGAGCGAAGACGCAACTGGGGGTGGCTGCTCCAGCGAGAACATGGTGGCGAAGAAGCTCGACGCAAGGGATAGAATCGCTTTGTAGACGTAGAAATCAACGCCATCTGCGGATCGCAGCACGACGTCTGCATCAAGTCTATCGAAAGGAAATTGAGCGATCTGGGCTGACGAAGAGGCGTGGGAATCGAGACTGGTTTTAGGATCATCGGGAAAAGGGGGCATCGTGCGTGTGTATTGTGTCGAGGCGACTGCTTAGATACTCTGTCAGAGGCAGATGTCAGTGGTGACCAGCTGAAAATGTTGCAGATTGTACGAGCCTTTGGAAAGTGCACGTTCGCTATGAGTCGCCTTGAGTGTCATAAGCGCTCGGCGATATTCCGTGATTGATTCGATATCTGTCAGGCGCTGGACTTCTCCCTGACGTTGAGCTCGCCTTCGGTCTCGGACAGATTCTATGGCCTTCGAGATGCGTTCTTGCCTTTGTCCTGGGACTCGTTCTGTACCCGTGTACCCGTACCACCTCTCCGCTGTATTCTACCGCCCATCTTCACAACAAATTCATTTCCTATCGAAATGCCTCGCGCAAAAACTGAGAAAAGACAGCCCATTCTGAAAGAGGACAAGAAATACCAGTGCGACTGCACGCTGCGTTGCAAGTATCTGAAGGAAATCGCCAAGGCGACCTTCTATATCCATCGCAGACTCGAGGGCAACACTTGGTCTGCGTCCAGCACTGCATACGTAGAAGATTCGTCTGTTCCGGGTGGCAAAAGGTTTATCGAGCCCTACCGAGAACGTCGGGAACCAAACGATAAGCCCTTTGCCTCCGCCCCGTACCCTCACAGGAGCACCCAAGCCCAGAAAGCGGCCGCATATACTCACCCCAACGCTGACGGTAAGTTGTTACACACTCTATAGTTTGACATTCTAGCTGGATTACTGAAATCTAC
>JANHOG010000140.1:0-24785 GCA_027627325.1 Phlebia brevispora
CCTGTTCCTCCTGCGCCGCGCGCGCGATGCAGGTGCTGCAGGTGCGGGGATCATGAGAGTTTGGGCGGCCGGGAACGAACTTCTCGTAACAATACACGATGTTGGCGTTATACCTGTCCTTGATGCGGATGACGTCGTTGTTGATGTGGAAGACAACCTCGGGGAACCAGCCGTTCCGGGGACCTTCATCCCAGAGGTAAGAGTTCTGCCCGCCCTCCGGGATGGGAACCTGCGGATTGATGCATGTCCATTCCTGCAAGCGAACATAGAAAGGCGCGATCGCCATGGTCGGCATACCCTCGTGGTACACTGGCGCGTTCAGCATCTCCGTCGCCTGTAGCGTGTCAGGAATCTGGACAGGGTTCACTAATTAGAGTGTCTTCATAAAGATGATGGACGTTACGTACGAGCATGCGGCCGCCGAAGTCGCCAGTTAGACTCCCTAGCTCGAAAGGTGCTGTCAAATTTGCCCAGAAAGGGTCGATGCAGTCAAGGAGTCGCTGGAAGCAGGATTCAAAGTTTAGACTGAGCAGGTCAAAAGTGCTTGGGTCCAATGGTGACTGAGGATTCCGCAAACCGAGGTGCGGCGCTTTAGCTGAGCCGAGTCCGTTGAACTCTGTCAAGTCCGCGCGAGTAGGATGCACCCAATCGCGTCCCAAGGCTAGCGCATGAGTACGGTCGTCTGCAGTGCCCTCCGTAGGAACGACAGGTGTAGCTTCCGAACGAGCAAAATATAGCAGTCGAGCTGCTAGACCAATAAGGGGCGGCATCATCGCGAAATCTATAGAGAAGTGATTTCGCCGCACGACCACTGTCTCCGCATCGCGGTAGGGAGGGTAAGGGCCGTGAGCAGTCGCAACAGTGAAAGGGAATTGTCCCATATACATACGATCGATGGGAACAAAAAAGTGATTATCGGGGATATGGAAGACGGGGTAGCGGACCATGTTGACGACATACGGGCGAACTAAGTCCATCATCTCTTGCCTTCTTGTAATCGACTCCTTTGCTACTTCATCTACCGAACGCATTAATATTAGTGCACTATACGGGAGCAATAAACGAGAGCGCACCGTCATCGGTAGTAAGCCATAAAATCCACAGCGCGAGAGAATTAACCGCGTTATCGAGAGGCCAATTATTCTCGACATCCTTTCCCTCATGCAACCGAGTACGAACGAATTGGTCGATGAATTGACGGATATGAGCGTAATGGACGAGTTGGGCAGCGTTCATGCCATCGTTCTCCATTAGCATGAAGAACACGTTCCATAGATGGTCTTCAATGCGAGGGTTGAAGATGTCGCGCGCCCGGACGACCTGCAAGGTCGCGCAGTATGACCGCAGCTGAGCGGACAAGGTGGAAGGGTACATGGCGCGTTCCATGTATCTGCGCTCTGGAGCAGAGACGTCAAACTTGGAGCGAAACACTCGCGCACCGAGGTCGCAGGAACTCAGGTTGTAAGTGACGTGCTTGCATATCGAAAGAAGTGTAAGTAACTCCTTTGGAGGCCCTACGCCGTCGACCGCGAGCACCGCGATGTCCTCCAGGACCTCTGAAGGGATGCGACGAAGGAGAGACGAGCTGTGCTGGCCCATGAGTGGGATGTAAAGCACGGGGGAGTACAGGTAGAGACTGTTAACAAGTTACGAGAGCGATGAAGCGATTGGAGGAGGATCTGGAGGATGCATGCCGGAAACCTGACTGGTTTAAGACCAGGAACAGTAGCGCCTCTGCAGGGTTTCGGAGAGCAGCAGCGCTGGCGGTGTTGTAGCTTGAGAAGACCATCAAAAGGCGCCAAACAGCTGGATTGTAGTGCCATCTGAGATCTCTACGCAACCTCGCACTTCATATCGCATCTTTGGCAAATTCCCAGCCAATTTATCAGGATCTCATGCCCGGAGCGCAGTCCTGAGATGTATCAATACATTCATCACGATGCGTGACGTTGCGCTATTTATTCTATATGTACATCTGCGTGAATGGGCGTGCTAATAAATTAAGGTTCAGACTGATGCCTTTTTGGGATGCCTCCGTCCCGCCTTGCTCTCGCAGCGCATGCAGGCCTTCTCTCGGCCTCTCAACCATCTGCTGTACCTTCCTGTCAACCATTCTCTATGTATCGCAACTTCGCGGGAGAAATGTCATTCCACGCCATTCGGTTCGATATTGGGTTAGAACGTGCGCGAGTATCGGTCTTCATCAGATTCTGAATCCATTCGTACGTACAATCCATCATCTGCATCGTTTAACGCTTTCCTCCGGTCTGAACGAACTCGTATCGGGTCGAAAGTGGTCGTCCTAACTTTTGTCTGCGGGAAGAAGCCGCCGCCGCCGCTCGCTGAAATTACAACACCAATAGCAGTTGTGACTAACTTATCTTGGTCATGCACAACCGCCTTCAATCACTGTCGAACCGTCTATCCGTTACAGCACTGCTAATGACGCATACCAGACCACATGTCCGTCTCACTGAAGCAACTCACACCCGAAGCTACTTGACTTTTCCACGCCCTTCCAAATGCAGGGCCGTCCCGCAAAGCTTCTCGCGCTTCTGTCTGGCTTTTATGCGATTCCGCATCCGAACTCCATGTCCTGGCTCGGCTTCCGGAGGAGACGTGAATGAACTGTTTCTGTGACATGTCCGTTGTCCCGCAGTTATCGTTTCCGCATTGCCTGCGCTCCCAGCACCTTCACAAATCAAGCCATGACATCGAAATCCGCGTATCGATCTTCTGAGTACTGGACTGCAACCGGTACAGCCGTGAGGTCCTGTGCTTGTTTCTAATCTCACCATACATCAAGGTGCGTACGTACAAACCATGTCCCTAGGGCATTGATGGATGCCGTAACCTCCATTCTTGTAGGATCAATGCACTTCGCTCCGTTGAAGTACTGCATCATGTCGTAACCTGTGCACCCTTGCATCTTACCGAACCCCTTGCGTTCCTTTTCTCTCTTCCGTTCCGTCGCGAATCGAAACGGTTGATACTGTAATACCCATCAAATGCTCCGCACTTTCCCCTCTTGGGTATCTACCCAATTCCAAGTCGTATTTCAGTCCCTCTCGTTCGCCGGTCCCCGTTGCCAGTTGCCTATTTAGTTCCAATTGGAACACCGACATACCGACGCATGGCACTCGGTCCGCCATCCTTTGTGAGTAAAGTCCCCGTTGAATATTGTTGCGAGCAGTCACTGACCTGACCTATCACTTGATGCTGAAGTTCGTTCCTTATCGCTCGTTGGAGCTACCCCAGTTCCTGCGGCGTCGTTACAGGTCGACATCGACCTCGTGTCCCACGCGCAGTTCCCATCTTACGCGGAGACTCCGTTCTCATTCGATGCATCACAATCTTCACTCGCTTTCGTGGCTTGTATGTCAACAATATCCGGCTTGCCGACGGCCAAGTGGATTCAGGTCCGAGCTCAATTTGTATTTTGCTCTTGCCAGAATGCAGTTGCATCAGCACACCTAGCCTCCGCCTTGGTTCCCTTTCTCATGATCACCCATTCACTTCAGAAGATGCACACAGCTCCGACACTGTTCCGCAAACGCGGTGCTGCATATGTATGTCCGTCCTGCTCGAATAGGAAGTTGGACTTCGTGTCCACGACCGATCAGTGCGTGAGCGCGCATTTTCGTCATTTTGACGATCATATTGGATACTCACGGACAGCGGCTGTGACTTGGCGCTTCCGTATTGTCGTTTCATCAGGGCCAGCTGCAGCTTCCTTGTATATTTACTCGCTGGAAGAGACACTGATTTACGTACAGCTGAGTCCGGGATGGCGACAACAATAACTGGCAGTGATTAGTAGCTCCCTCGCCGGAAGGTGCTTTCTCACTGAGAACGGACGTTTCCTGGGGGTAGCTTCTTACGCCGTCAACCACATCCTATGGGGAGATATGCTTCCAAGCGTGAATTCGTTTCTCAAGACCTGGTTCTTCGCCGAATGAGTCGTAAGTTTGAGACTTCAAGTCTTCCCGTCTATCAACGCTCACCGAACCGAATCAGCACACGGCTTGTTCTACAGTACAGCACAGTCTGCAAGAGGCACATTACTCGTCTATTCCAACCCGAATTCATCTCCGTTTTCCCACAATTCGCGAAACCTGACGGAGATATACACCATTCAGGAAGACTGGTTGGGTCTGTGAGAAGACGGCAGGGCTTACGTCTTCGTCATCTGGTCCGCTGACGCTGATGCCCAGCTAGACCAGGAAGTCACAATCCCTTACTCCGCACGTTGGGCCTATGGATAGAGGTGGGCGTATTCTGCCGCTCCAAATAGGCGCTCCTCGCTTCCACAAGAGGCATATCAACACTCCAGAAGAACTGCCATGGAGCCAAGCACGTTAGCAGTATTGAGCGGACTTCAATGTCGCCTGGTGACTGTACCATCGCTCGGGGACGGCACTGGCTAGTTGCCACGTCCTATCGGGGGCCGCGTCTGTCGTCCAGCGTTCCATCTCGCACTGCTGATTCATGTCCAGGAGATGCCGGTCGGGGTCTATTCAGTTGTTATCCTCGTACAGCCGTCGGCCCACGATACTCGTCAGACAACCGTAGCAGCAATCCCGGCAGGAAAACGTTGCGCTATTTTGGGTCTGTCACTATCTGATGCTCAGGTGCGGAGCTTAATCGTTAGCTGATCAGGCCTCCACTGACTGTAATGCAGTGCTCTTCAGTTCGCAAGAATTGATTTAAGTCCGGTCATTCAACGACCCTGTAGCCGAGAAGGCGATCACAGATCCCTTACGAGCGCCGGTCCTATGATCATCTCCTACTACAAATTAGCATACTTGCTTCTATCCGGCCTATGAACCGGCCTTTATTGTGGCGTATAATGTCAATTGATATTATGTAGTCACGTCATCGCTGGGGTTCGAGACCAGTAGTTATGGTTAGGACACGGTGAGTGTCGATGTCGCGAAAGGAATATTTGTTCGTTAATTCCTCTTGAAGGATCGCTTGCGCCAGAGGCCCTGGGGTTAAAATTCTTATGATAGGACATCCCTCTGCATGTTACGGTGCGGAAAAGTATCCGAGCAAGGAGTGATCAAACCACGTATGATCACGGAAGCAGCTGGACCATGCGCCTGCAGTCTTGGGCGCAACGAATAGAGCCAAGAACCAGATACCAAGTTAAGGCGCACGGAACGATGTAAGCTGTCAGGATTCTGAGCTCTGTTGATAAACTACTGAGAAAACCAGATCTCTGTCTTTAGAGTGTGCAGGACCAATCACTTTTATCGCGATGTTGTGGCGCAGGCGCGTTACACGCTGACTGGCCTTCGTACTGGTGCGTGGTTGCAGCTTGTTGATAATCGATCCCGACAAATCATATTAGCCAAGGGTATGGGCACGCGCACGGAGGGCGTTAGAACATACTACGGCCATCTAGTCAACCACCATCGCGCAGTCCGCAACTGGCAGTTGATCCTAAGAAGGACCCTCTCCTCTAATGTCCTCGGATTTATGGACGTCACCGAACCACAGGAGACCATGCTCCTTATCCGGGCCGTTCGGTCCTGAAAGACCCAAGGTTCGTACCCCGATCGTTTGCTGGCCAGCCACAAGCGTTAGCCAGTTTGGTTCCCAGTCGACTGTCTTGCAGTGGACCTTAGCTCACCGCGAGTCCATTACCTAGTGCCTGAGTGGTGTCGCTGATCAATGCGTTGCGGAAGTCCCAAGTACCGGGAGAGCGGTCGATGTGTTGACTCACATGGTACATCGTTCAATTTTGCGGAAGCCCTGCTGCGTCGGGGTTTAGCTACCTATCATCCTCGTCCCCGCGGCGGCACACGAAGGCGGAACAGAAGGAAGACCTCTTAGCCGGGCACAGAGATGCCTGTAGTATTTCTGTTCATACCATCATCTAGCCTCCGCACTCACAGGAGGATAGTCGGCGGACATGCGTTCTGAAAGAGAGAAAGTTTACGCCATCTCGTCACCGCGATACAGGCGAAGCCGTCGATGAGCGCTTTCTTGGAGGCTGCGCCGGCATGGTCTACTGGACGTGCTGCTGCACCATCACGGTGCCGCCACAAGATCAAGTAGGAAGAGTCCACAGTGGCATTCCGGAAGAACTACACAAGGCCGCTCACAGAATTTCACCTTATCCCTTCTGTTCCATCACATACGATAACAGTCGAACGGTGCCGTACGGTGTTCGTGCGCATCCAAGAAAATAGGGTAAAACATCCCCAATTGTTCTGGGGTCGTATGTGTATTGCCCCCGTCAGGTCCGGTCGATATTCTATGCTCAAAGGCGCGGTCTGGAACCCAGCTAGAATGCAACCTCGCCGACGTACGTTAGGGATGGTCCAATCCAATACTTCGCCACTACACTCCTCTCCCTCTGTTTCGGCCTTAGACAACTGCATCAGTAGCGTTCCTAGACGTTGTGAGCCAGTCCTACATTTCAATCACTCAATGACAACGTCCTCTGATATTGAATCTCGTTACGAAGATCTTATAACACCGCGGTATCAACGGGCCGTTCTATACGGATAGTGCTACTCGCGACAGCGGAACAGTACGTCTGCAAGTCATTGAGTGCCATTTGTTCATTCGGCATCTTTCCTGTAACTAACCTGGTCCATAACCCCAGATGTACTTCCTGCGTTTTTAATCCCACCCAGTAGACACCTTCTTTCACGGTCATAATTCTAGTACTAGGTATGTGTCAACACGTCTCTCCACACAGGCTTATGCGCACCAATTCAATACGTTCATGGACTGGCTCAGTAAATGACATGCTCCTGATTTTTCTGACATCTGCAATCGTCCCTAACTGCTCATTCAGAGTAGGCCAAACGCCCTCGTCTTCAAAGCAAGTTCGAAAATACGATCCAACCTATACGTTACTCTGTGCCCAACAACTATCGTGAAAGGGACGCATATCCACTCGGTATCTATTTTTGCAAGCTCTGAGGGCTAAATCAACGTGCATGTCATTTTTCGATCTTTCAAACACCCGGAATGCCTGATGTCTGAGCCTGTCATTCTTGCGAATTTTTCTTTCGCGACTAAGGCCTCTTAAACATGCAGTCACGGTAAGCGGCCTGCGATGTTATTGCGGATCACCGAAAAAATCCTCGTATCTCAGAGCGTTACGAGTCCTGCTCTAGTCCTGAAAAGGAACCAATGTCCCATCCGTACTCTGGTGCACTGCGGATTTACTAAGTTATTCGCGACGAACCAAGGCTCAATCTCATTCCAACGAATACTAGCATAGATAGCACGTGGTGACGATTCAGTCTTCAGTCCGAAGGCAAGCGGCCTTGGTGAACTTTCTGCTCCTGTTTGGCTACCCTACTTTGTCTGGTCGGCCTGGGCTCACGGTCTTTCTGATAAAACCACCACCGGAGTTTGTTTGGAGATGTACACGGGTACTACTGAATCGAAACGAAAAGGTAACATGACACCCAACTCTCCCGTGCAGTTACTGATGAGTTTGTTTCCGTGCTTTCAGAGCGTTCCAAGGCACAATGTCAGACCATCTTTCTTCTGATACTCACATTTACACCAGTCCCGGGATCTAGGCCAACTGCGACTCGTGAGATCTCTGCGAATATGTTTATCTGCTCGCCCAAGTCCTATTATTGGAGTATTATTCGCAGGCTGTCGTTTCGCGGCGGGCCATGAATTTCGTTGCAGGTATCTATCGACATCCGCGGCTAGGTCGCTCTGTACTAATCTCGGATGAGCATGAGAAGCAGTACCGATGTGTGCGGATCCATCGCCGCGCAATATTCCCGATGTAACCTGTTATCAAAGCGTCTGGACGATAAACAAAGTTTGAGACGCAGTGAACAATATCGCCGTTCGTTTGCGGCCAGTACTATGGGCCCGAACTCTCGGTTTGCTCTGTCAAGTTACAGTAAGACCCCGTCTGCCTGATACACCTGGTGAGCTTTCCAGGCAGTCTCTGTGGATCATGTGGGCTGGGGTACAAGCCCAGCTCGCGACGTCGCGAGTATGACGCGGTCAGTTCGCGCGGAGTAGCTCCAGTGATCATGTGGCGTGCATAGCGTTCTTGGGAAGGTCTCTAATACTCGGCGGATGAAGCGGCTTGATGCATGTACTTTTCTCTCACACTACCTTGCGCATCGAAGTACTGAATGTAAAGGGCGTATCGTGCATTGTGCCAAATAACGGTCGGCTGCCTACACAAGAAGTTCAGCGGCGAGTCTTCTAGTCTTCTATGAGGAGCGGAGCAAATTATCTCCATCGCTGCGGTACCGATGTAGGTCCAGATTCACGAGCTTGAATGGCCTCCAAAGTCTCTCGGCAACTCTAGGCCACAGCCTGAGTGAATCTGCAGCGGGTAGTGTGTGAGGCGAGGAGCTCCCAATTGGATGTTGAAAGTTTCTCTGCGTCTCATCTTACGTCCTGATCCAATAACAAGGGTTGACCTAGGCAATTATGAGGTCAATCACGTCCCACGAGACACGTGTTCTCACAGCGGCGAGGAATTGAATGATCGTCCGATAACTGCGGGTGGGATCTGGAGTAGCTCGTCGCTTGTAAGAGCTGCGCCCGTTGCTACTGTCCGTGACAGGTCGGCAGAGCCAAGAGCGACCCTGTGGGATACGCAAAGAGTGCTGAGACTTTCTTGATGCATGCACACTGAACAGGTGAGACATACCGCACACGATAGCCCTATGTCGACTCTCACGAGACCTCCTGAAGTAAGCCATTGACTTCATGATGACGCAGATATTGCCGTCGAAATTCGGTAAAATAACAACGTGCCTGAGCCACTAAATGAACTGCGCCTTAGAGCCGGTCCACCGTGACCAAAATCGCCTTCGCTAAATGAGCGTTGATATGCAACCGCCTGCGTGCTGTAGACCGCCTCTGGCGATTAACTTTCACTGCCTGTATCCCCTGAGTCGGGTCTGATGCAAGGCGGTCGTGTCGGCTGCCTGAGAGTCCGTCAGGGTTGGGGACCGACATGAAGCATGGACGCGCTGCCAGAATATGCCAGCCGGAGTATTCTAGCCGGCTCCGACGCGGTAGCGAGGCAAGACATTCTCCGCGCGTGCGGCACGTTGGAGATTGTTCTTTGATTGGACTGGGCTTTCTTGAGGCCGTCTTGTGAGGTTGCGGGTGAAGCAGCATTCCACATTCTCACGAGATCCCGCACGGCTAGCGTGCCCTAGATCGCGTTCTTGTTCTCATGTGCAGTACGCATTGTATGGTGCGTATCATAACCAGGGATGCACAGCACCGAGCCATTGGATATGCAGGCATTTGCAAAAGGTGTGTGTCTGGGCAACGTGATTCTCGTCATATCATGATCTGCTGTCATCACATGAAGCACAAACTTACTGCCGCTCTATTTTGTACGCGCGTAGCCGCCGTCTGGTCGTAAAGTACATTGCTTGGAGTCACGTAAATGAGGGCACCGATCGTGTTTTGTTATATGACTTGAGGAGTAGCATATGATGTGGCGGCTTCTTTGTGGAGATTAGCGTCCCTCTGTCCTCTGGTGAAGACTTGGCTCACCGCCTTCGGTGTTTGCGTCCAATGAGGTGGCGCAGGCGGGAACGTAAGGATGACGGACGCAGGCCTTCCGGAGCAAACGTTCGAACTGCGGATAGTGAATAGGAAGGGAAGAGAAGACCGTCAGAAGGTTCTATGACCATGTGATGGAATACCTGACAGGAGAATCAGCGTGGTAGAATGTTGCTTATGCAAACGCGTTCATGCGGGTATGTTACAATTTGGTATCACCTAGATGGGTTACACAGAGATCATGCAATCATTCGTTATGGTCAGATCTTGTACAATGTCGTGAGTTCATGCAACTATCTGTTTGCGGATATCCTCGAACTTCGTGACTTCCGCCTCAGCCTTCTCAATGTCCTTTGCCAGCCTTCGCTCGCGGTCCTGTAGGCGTTGTTCCATGCCAAGGATAAGTAGGCGCACTTGTTCGATAAAGGCCTTGTTTGCGGCGGGGTCTGTAGGGTTTGCATCTTTAGCAGGGACTATCGGCGTTGATGGCGATCGCGCATGACCGGGGCTGGCAAACGCAGAGCGGGCACTCAACACCGCATTGGGTGTTATGTCGAGGTTCTCCTGGAAGTCTCAAATTTCAGCAGTCGAAACGACACCGATGCGTATGGTCGTACCTGCCAGTTCGCCCCTGCTAGCCGCTCGAGCTCTTTCTCCAAACTCTTCTCACGTTGCTTGGCTCTGAAGAATTTCGGTCAGAATTTCAAACAAGATCAGAGGGATCTGCCAACCTCTCGAGTTCAGCCATGCATCTCTCGTTCTCTCGTTGTGTGCCCTGCAATATGATCTCGAGATTGGTGTATTCTTTCCGAAGCTCCTGAATTGTCTCGAGTGGCGGGCGTTGTGCAAGCTGTGCCTGCAGTTGAAGTATCTGATCCTGTAACTGATGCGATGGCCTGAGTAAGGCCAGTTGCATAGCTTGACACAATACATGTACCTTGTCATTCTCTCTTTGTTTCTCCAAAAGTTGTCGGCGAAGGGTATCTGATTCATCGCCCTCTCCCAGTAATCCAAGTTCGTCTGAGCCAATGAATACAGCTGGCCTTGAGTTATGTCTGAGAGTCTGCGACCTGCGCATGATTGTAGTGGCAGAGGTGGGGTGCTGCGACGCGGTTGGCGTCGACCAACCAGTGAATGCTCGTCAGAAACGCGGTTGCCGTACGCGTAGAGCGTGTTTAACACGTGCTGTGCACGTGACAACGCCACGTGGACAAGCGCTGGCCCCTAGCGGCTAAAGCGCTTTTCCGGCGCTACCGCATTCTCTTCCGAAATTGTCTCCTTGTGCCTCGTTGCACCCCGCACCGTTCATGCCTGCAGGCTATTGACCTCCTTGCTACACTTTCGCATATCATGGAAGAAGATATCCCTCACACGTTCCCCCCTTCGAAGCTGGGCGAGTATAGGGTCATTCAGGAGATTGCTGAAGGCACCTTCGGCAAAGTCAAAAGTAATTACAGAGCGTTGCTGGTTCAGTTCATTGTTCTGACCGCTTTGCTCTCCCAGTGGCCATCCATACCGTAACCGGTCACAAGGTCGCTATGAAATTCATTTCAAAGCAAGTCATCGCCGCCACCAAGACAAAGACTCGGGTGCAGCGGGAAGTGGAGTACATGCGAGCCTTGAGGCACCCGCACATCATCAAGCTGTACGCTTCACCGAACCACCCCCTGGATACAAGCTGACTTGCCTCTATTTCCAGCTATGAAGTGATTGCAACGCCAACGGACATCATCATAGTACTTGAGTATGCCGGGGGAGAGCTCTTCAACTACATTGTGGCGAACGGACGCATGCCAGAGCCACAAGCTCGACGGTTCTTCCAACAGCTCATCTCTGGTATTGAGTATAGTCATCGTCTTAAGATCGTCCATCGTGACCTCAAGCCCGAAAACGTTCTCCTCGATGACGACCTGAACGTTAAGATCGCCGACTTCGGTCTGTCGAACGAGATCAAAGACGGTGACTTTCTCAAGACCAGCTGTGGAAGCCCTAACTACGCCGCCCCCGAGGTCATACGAGGAGGACTGTACACAGGCCCGGAGATCGACGTCTGGAGTTGCGGTGTGATCTTGTACGTGATGTTATGTGGCAGGTTACCCTTCGAGGACGACGATGTGCAGACGTTGTTCACCAAGATAAGCCGTAAGTAGCTCATTTTAGGTATCTTAATCATCTAATAACCTTATGTGGATGGTAGAGGGGGTATATCATATGCCATCTTACCTCTCAGCCGATGCCCGAGCTCTCATCAATGGCATGCTTGCCGTGGACCCCGTCAAACGAATCACGGTACCAGAGATTCTCCAACATCCCTTCTTCACTACAGATCTCCCTCGTTACCTGCAGCCTCTCCCACCTCCTCCCGGCCCTATTCTCGGTCCTCTTTCTTCACTCGTGACACCTCCTAAAGCGCTCGACTTTGAGATCATAGAAGGGCTAGGACGGATCGAAGAAGATGTCGTTGATGATCTGGCAAGCCGTATGGAGGGTGTCGATAAAGAAGACATATGGGAATGCTTGAGACGGGATGACGGCCCTCAAGGGAACGCTGTCAAAGTGGCGTACATGCTGTTGAGGGACAAGCGCAGATTGGGCAGAGATCGTGAGTACTGCAGTCTAAGGTATGATGATCCTCAACTAATTGCGTGCAGTTGCAGAGTTCGAAGAACAGGAGAGGGACGCACAGTTGGCAGCCATGGATGTAAGTTACTCTGCTTCTCACTCCATAGACGCTTACTAATCAAATGCCGTGTAGCCTCGAAATGCTATATCTCCAAATGCTATGTCTCCAGGTGGGACAGACCTAGAGGAGAATCCATTTGACTCGGAGGTTATTTACGACGATGAAGATGATGAAGACGGTCTCGATTTCTCAACGCCCCAGAATGAAATCGAGATCAACAACTTCGCTGTCCTGAATTCATCGCTGCCTCTGCCCGAGCAGTTACCAGAACAGCATCATCTTGCGTCTTATGTCAGCGCAAAGCGGGCGTTCCCTGTGAAGGAGAAGAAGCAGCATCGCACGAAGTGGCATTTTGGTATTAGGAGTAGATCTCCGCCCATGGAGGTCATGCTTGAAATCTACAGGACACTCAAGGCCTTGGGCATGGAGTGGAAGGAGAAGTACGATTTAGGCGGCCTAGGAGGCATTCAGAAGACTCGCAGTAGCAAAGAGCGAGCGAAGCTAGAGAGAGCAAGGGAGTTTGACGGCGCAGGATACGTTGATCTGCGGGCTGCTGCTGCGATCTACTTCATCGAGACGCGGGCAAGGGTTCAGGACGTTGTGGTACGTTCTCATTATATTCGCGGATATCGACCATGCTTAGCTAACATGCGTTCTAGGTCCTGATGAACCTCCAGCTGTACATGGTCGACTCCATCAACTACCTTGTCGACTTCCACCACAAGAAGACGTACAAGGCGAGCACGGAGCCCGGCGCGGGAAAGTTCGACATGGCCCATCCGGACTACAACCTCTCCGAAACCGCCTCAGAGTCAAGCCGATCTGTCAAAGACTTGAGCATACGCGACGAGGAGGTGGTGTCGCCGTTCGTCTTCATGGACGTCGCCTGCCGGCTCATTCTCGAGCTGGCAGGAGGATCCGAGTGATTCACTTATACCCCATCTGAAAGCTCGCAGCCTCCCCCACGTAGGAGCGCACACTCGTCATTTGTGCTTTTGGTGCTTTCTTGCTTTCGCATTCCATTCGCAGTTGCCCACATCCATCCTCATCCTCATCCCGTTGGAAACATAACATACATGTATATTATATATATTCTATCTATCGCTTGCGCATCTGTATGATATCCCTAGGTGTACGTTATAATCTAAGACGCTGTGTCCGTATGCCTCACAGTCGATACAGAGCGTTGTTGTAGCCATCTATAGCATGGATCCTGATGTTTTGCGGCTTCTACCATCTTGGCTTCGTATGTACTTTGGGGAAACCCAAGTCACGGTCTCAAATCAGATTTGTAGAATTGTACAATAGAGGATCATCTCCGACAAAGGACATTTGTGTTCAACGTTTGTCGCAGCAGACTTTGCGATACAGTTTAGGGGGGGCAACGACGTATCTAGTGGCGTATCGGCACGCAAAGTTCTCCGTTATATGAAACACGCTGAGATCAAGGCGTTGACAGTTGCAGCGTGTGTCTTTAGCTGTGCAAGCCAAGCGATAGGCACATAGGTGTAGCACAGGCGAGTCCTGAGCCGCAGCTGGTATCAAAGTACCGCGCCATCGACAAGGGGTCGTGGGAACAAGACTGAGAGCGTGCCAGGCGTCGCGCGCTGCCTCTGGCATACAACTTGGATCACCTTGGAACTCACAAATATTTCCGTCTGCAGACACGCACACAGCACTAACGAGTCTGACCACATCCTAATGTCCCTGGTCCCCGAATACTTGTCGAATTGAATCACGACAATCCGAGAGACACGGCGATTAAAGGGAAGGTGGGATGATCGTTCCTTGGGGCTCAGTTACTTCCCTAGATGCCGAATCCGTATACAACATTTCGTCGCATCAGAGCGGCTGATATGCACATGAAAACGTACAGGTTTATCAGAAGAGTACTGCGCAGATGGTTGCGCCCATTTCGGCCCCTCTTATAACACTTGCGTTGCAGAGTCGGATCCACCACAAGCTGAACGCATTCACGTCCACTCTATCTCACCTTCAGCGAACTCTTTAATCCCGCGTACACTCGAGAAAAATGCCTTTCAACGTTATTCTCAGCTTGATAGACCGGATATGGAAACCAGTCGCCGCTATCTGCCTCTCTGTAATCGCCACCTTTCTGTGGAAGATATCCCCAGAGATTTATAAAGCGCTAACGAGCCCTCTCCGTCACCTTCCTGGTCCACGCCTGGAGGGCTTGAGATCTTACTTTCTTGGGAGCTTTGCTACAGTGCTTTACAAGTCAGAAGATTGCGCCACGGAGTTACAATGGTTAGAGCAGTATGGACATGTCATACAAATCCCTGCCAACTTCAATGTAAGCTGTCATGAACTTATCCATGGTCTGGTCGAATAACCTGCTTTGCAGATCCCCGTTTTGTTGACTTCGGATACAAGGTATACAGTAGTTGAATCTGATGCCTTAATTGGCTAACGATCTTCGCGTAGAGCCGTGAACTATCTTCTGACCCACAGTGGCGATTATCAGAAATCCGAAGGGACTCGCCGATATCTCAGATCCGTTGTAGGAGCGGGCGTATTAGTGGAAGAAGGTATATCTATCCCTTCTTGTGGGATTCATGTACTCAGTCCTTGCAGGCGAATCGCATAGGCGTCAGGTAAGACTTATTGGACGGACGCGAGCATTTTTGCTGAAAACTGCTCTAGAGGCGCGTATTGAACCCTGCCTTCGGACCTGCACAGCTCAGGGAGCTCACCGAGATCTTCTTCGAAAAAGGCTTAGAGGTAGGTGAATTGCACTCGATGGCACGGCAGCGAGGTCATATTCTTCTAGCTCAGAGATGCTTGGGCGTCGGAGATCAAGAAGACAGACAAAGCCACAAAAATTGAAATCATCTCGTGGTTGAACCGCGCAACGCTAGACATAATAGGTCTTGCAGGTACGTGCGCCCGTGCCACATTGTCGTATTCACTCATTGAATCTGGGATGGGAGGATTCAATTATCATTTCGAATCCGTTAGCGGGAAGCCCAATGAATTGGAGCAAGCTTTACGTATGATGTTTAATACCCAAGGGTCTCGTTTGTTCGGTATACTTCAAATGCTCTTTCCACCTCTCAAACTCATCGTAAGTCATCGCCTGCCTGTACTTGGGAACTTATTGATCTCGAGGGTCGGCTTTCTAGCGTACGACCGAGACGAAGAAGGCGGAGGAAGCACAAGCGACAATGCGGCGTATCGGAATGCAAATCATAGCAGATCGGAAAGCTGAGATCCTGGCAGAGAAAGGCGCATCTGGAGAGAGGGGAACGGCCAGAAAGGACGTGAAAGGTCGCGACCTTCTGAGCTTGCTCATCAAATCTAACATGGCGGTCGATATACCCGACAGCCAGCGTTTGAGTGATGAAGAGGTTCTAGGACGTAAGTGAGGGTACAACTATGCCGTTGAAATTGATCTCACAGAATCGGTTCATATCTCACAGAGGTACCAACGTACGTCCATCCTCAAACCTCGACCTCTCGCATTCCGTTGCTTACATAGCGCTTTTGTAGCTTTATCGTTGCAGGTCATGAAACGACAAGTGGCGCTATCATGTGGTGCCTCTTCTCTCTCTCCCAAGCTCACGAGACCCAAAGCAAATTACGCGATGAGCTGCTTACAGTCAAAACAGACACACCGACAATGGATGAGCTGAACGCTCTGCCCTATCTAGATATGGTGGTGAGGGAAACCTTGCGCTTCCACGCGCCCGTGCCGATGACGGACCGTGTAGCAGAGAAAGACGACGTCATCCCGCTGGAGAAACCATTCGCTGATCGCCATGGACAGTTTCACGAAAGCATTCGGTTCGTCAGATGACCTGTGCCTGCCCACTAACACATACTGATCTGATCACTCATAATAGCGTGTCGAAAGGATGTTTTGTACTTGTCCCTATCGCGGTTTTAAACCGTTCCAAGGAGATCTGGGGGGAAGATGCTCTGGAATTTAAGTATGTGTCCCGGCCACGTATCACTGCTGTCCTCGTCGTTGACCCGTTTGTTGCAGGCCCGAGCGCTGGCTGAATCTTCCCGAGGCCACCAAGAAGATACCTGGTGTATGGTCCGACATGATGACCTTCATAGGCGGCCCTCGTGCGTGCATTGGCTACCGCTTTGCCATATTGGAGTACGTCAAACACCATTATTTCTACTCCTGCTCTCCAACCTTAGTGTGCTGACCAATACTACTCACTGCAGGATGAAGGCTTTACTCTTCACCCTCTTGCGTTCATTCGAGTTCGATATGGCATTGCCTGCGTCGAGTTTTATCAAGCGCTCCAGTCTTACGCAGAGGCCGTTGATACTCGGCGAGGAGGAGAAGGGCAACCAGATGCCCCTAATGGTCAACATTCACCGTCGCGTGTGAATCAAGTTGATCATGTTTCTAGGGGTCCGACTGGTTTTGCGTGTATTTCACCTTCATCATTAATGTCAGCGTGCGGCTGTACGTGCGAGTCACTGCCATTGTCCTCGTGCGGCTGACAGCCGTCGAGCCAGAACGGTAACTGAATACCGAGCTGCTGTTCAACTTCGTACTGGACTGTGAGAACGCGTGAGAAGCGCGCACAGAATTTGCGATACCGCCTCCGTGAACCAACGCGACCGTGACTCTCATTGACATGCACGTACAACATGATTGCCATGCAGTTTCCAGCTTTCCAGTACGAGCCGGGCTAGTACGGTCTGATTTGCACAAGTGGCAGACTGAGAAACGGGGCGCTGCATCCCCGGAAGTCACGGCGCGGTGATCAGGGCAGGGATAAAATGATTGTGCGCTTGATTGCGAAGCTGCCGAGTCCATGCGCACGTCTCTTTCATTCCATTGTGGCTGGCGAGAAGGCGGACAGGTATATCAGTGGTGAACTGCGCAGATGATCCTGCTCATCCCGGCCCCTCTTATAACCCCTGTGTTGCAGCAGAACCGAGCCCATCGCAAGTTGCACACGTTCCTGTCCACTATCACGGCTCGACAAACTCTCTAATCTTACCTATACTCGAGAGGCGGTGTCTCTCAACCTCAGTGCTGCAGACATGCTATGGAAAGTAGTTTTCTGGCTTTTTCTTGCCGCAATCGCCACTGTCCTGTGGAAGTTATTCCCGCTGATCAAGAGGGCGTTAACAAGTCCCCTCCGGCACCTGCCTGGTCCACATCTGGAAGGCTTGAAATCCTATCTTATAGGCGGCTTTGCTGCAATAACCTACAAGTCGGAGGATTGCAATATAGAGATACAATGGCTCGAGCAGTACGGACACGTCATGCAAATTCCAGCCATTTTTAATGTAAGTCGTCGAGAACCTTGTACGCCACTCTGACTAAGTGAACTCCCTTGTAGATTCCCGTTCTATTGACTTCAGATACAAGGTTCGCAGTATTTATATGTGATATCTGCTCGCTCAACGAATATCGCGCAGAGCCATCAACTATATTCTGACCCATAGTCTCGATTACCAGAAATCGAAACCCGCTCGTGAGGTTTTGCGTTCCCTTGTAGGAGCCGGTGTTCTAGTGGAAGAAGGCATGTACATCATCTATCGAATTCAATTCTATGTAACGATGCCTCGCAGGCGAAACACATAGGCGACAGGTAAACTAGAATAGCAGAATACGAGCATCTTTACTGAACGATTCTCTAGAGGCGCGTGTTGAACCCTGCCTTCGGACCTGCACAACTCAGAGAGCTTACGGATATCTTCTTCAATAAGGCGTTAGAGGTAGGTCGATCGCCTTTGATGATGTTACGCCCCGGTGACAGTTTAACAGCTAAGAGATGTTTGGATCTCTGAGATCAAGCAGACAGGCTCTGCCGCCAGAATTGAAGTTCTCTCGTGGTTGAACCGTGTAGCACTAGATGTGATAGGACTTGCTGGTACGTGTGCCCGCGCTGCTATTTTGGACGCGTTCAGTAATCCTGGGGACAAAGGTTTTAATTATCATTTCGAGTCCGTCAGCGGTAAACCGAATGAGCTGGAGCGCGCTTTCAGTACGATGTTCAAGGCTGATGGGCCTGACATATTTGGTCTTCTTCAGTCTCTCTTTCCACCTCTCAAACTCATCGTACGTCACCGCCTCCGGCCGCTCGGACGGTTTTTGACCTAGAAGTGTCGATCTTTCTTTCCAGCGCACGACTCAGATGAAGAAGGCAGAAGAGGCGCAAGCGACGATGCGGCGTATTGGGATGCAAATCATAGCAGATCGGAAAGCTGAGATCCTAGCGGAGAAAGCTGCATCCGACGACAAAGGCACGACCAGAAAGGACGTGAAAGGCCGTGACTTACTGAGCTTGCTCATCAAGTCCAACATGGCGAATGATATACCTGACAGCCAGCGTCTGAGTGACGAAGAAGTGCTTGGTCGTAAGTCTAGGATCTGTGCAAAGAATATGAACCCTACCTCACAAATTGCACCGACATTCTACAGAGGTACCAACGTACGTCCATTCTTCGACATCGACTCCATGCAGTCTGTCGTTTACGTAGCGCCTTCGTAGCTTTATTGTTGCAGGCCATGAAACGACAAGCGGCGCCACTATGTGGTGCCTATACGCTCTCTCACAAGCACACCACATACAAACCAAACTCCGCGAAGAGCTTCTAGCGGTCGATACAGATATCCCCACTATGGACGAGTTGAATGCTCTGCCCTATTTGGACATGGTAGTGAGGGAAGCACTACGCTTCCATGCGCCTGTGCCGATGACCCACCGGGTCTCGGAGAAGGACGACTTTATTCCTCTGGAGAAACCCTTCACTGACCGTCATGGAAAAGTTCACGACAACATTCAGTTCGTTCATAGGCTTTCGTTTGCTCATTCATTCATGCTGATTTTGCTGCTCATTATAGTGTGTCGAAGGGGTCTACTATGCTTCTCCCCATCGCAGTTCTGAATCGTTCTAAGGAACTCTGGGGCGAAGATGCGCTGGAGTTCAAGTACGTATCCTGTCGATGTTTCGGTGTTGTCTGTGCAACTGACCTGACTGACATAGGCCTGAACGCTGGCTTGATCCTCCCGAGGCCGCGAAGAGCATACCTGGTGTCTGGTCGGACATGCTGACTTTCTTAGGCGGCTCTCATTCCTGCATCGGCTACCGTTTCGCCATCGTAGAGTATGTTGATTTCTCTTACGCCCTGTCATCAGCATTGCACTGACCTGCTTCCTCAGAATGAAAGCGTTACTCTTCACGCTCTTGCGTGCGTTCGAATTTGACATGGCAGTACCCGCATCCAGCTTTATAAAGCGCACAAGTCTTACGCAAAGACCGATGATACTTGGGGAGGAAGAGAAGGGGAACCAGATGCCTCTCATGGTCAAGATCCATCGTCGTTCGTGAATATGCTGATTGCACCCTCAGAAGGTGGCCCAAGGTATCTTCATTGGCTAGTTGGCGTCCCATGTACACAACTTGATGATATGGACACTGAATCCGCGCGACTTAAATTACTCTTCAACCAGAGCTTGTGTGTACGGGAGTTCAATCATTTCACTTTGGCTCCGCAGCAACTTCTCACCTGTGAACACTGTCGCGTCTCGACGTGACGGAGCGTCGGGATGAAAGATCCTTACCACTATACACACTTTGGACTCTCTAACGGTGTATTTGATCCTGAGGCTGCGGCAAGGGCTACGCACAGAACATGCCATTACTTCGTGCAGCAGGCCTACGGTCAAGTTCTGAATTTGACCGCAGGCCCGCTGTGGTGCACGGTTATTGGAGGTCCGACCAGCGGAGATATCGGAACGCAAAAAACCGCACGGCAGGAAATGCGTCGGAGCATCGGAGTATACGTAGCGCGGCGGCAAAAGCCGTGATGGCATGGATGTGCGCGGTTTTGCTGCCTTGGCTTCGTGTATACGTTTGCAGAACGAGTGACCATCCAAAGTCAAACTGTGGGAGTCTATGACAACAGCAAGCTTCTGCTATTACCCCGAAAAACAGTTGAGATCAACAGGGGACTTTGGAGCCACCGCAGTAGTATCATGGCAGCCTGAGTGCATGCACACACGGTGCCTTAGCGGCTATACAGCACCTTCATGATCAATTGACTCTAGCTCTCGTGCCGCGTCAGCAAGTAAGTAACCTGCACCATGCAATCTGTACTACTCGAAATACTGAAATAGAGCTGCGGTCATGACAGGATCATGAGACGCTGGAGAACCACACAGAATTTGCCATACCGCTGTCAGCCGTGAATCAACTCACCTTTGTCAATGCGCGGGTAGAACACATCGTGCCGCTTTGACAACGTATGTCTGGCGTGCAGCCGTCGCAGTCATTTGACTGCGGCATAGTAGCCCCCGGAAAAACCGGCGATTACTGCGCCTGCGCTGGGAGAGCGCTCTAAGTGATCGCGAAGGCTGGCTGCCCTGGACTTTATTGGATGCCGCATCCATGCGAAACGATTTTTCATTCCATGTTGCTGATGAGGACAACCAGGTATATCAAAAGGAAGCTATGCGCAGACGGCTCCAGAGATTTTGTTCCCTCTTATAAACCCTGTGTAACAGCAGTAAGCCGGGCTCAACTTGCCCTGTACCCGTCCACTCGCGCCATCGACTTGGAAGCAATCGTTCCTGACCAGCCCTCGGGAATCCACGAATTGCAATGTGGAAAATACTTCTCTCAATCGTTTTCGCTTCAATTGTAACTATCCTCTGGAAGATCTTCCCACTAATTCGCAGGGCATTAACGAGCCCCCTCCGTTGCCTTCCTGGTCCGCCCGTCGAAGACTGGAAAAGCTTCATTCTGGGGAACTTTTTCACGAAGCTTTACAAGTCGGAGGATTCCTCTATAGAGTCACAATGGTTGGAGCAGTACGGACACGTTATGTCCATCCCTGCTCTCTTTACAGTAAGTCATTCAGAATTTTATTCTCAGGACAACCGTGTAAGATGTCTTGCAGATTCCTGTGCTGTTGACTTCGGACACAAGGTATGGCGCCTCACTATCTGATAATTCACTGAGCTACTACTTTGTGCAGAGCTGTGAATCACGTCCTGACTCATAGTCTCGACTATCAGAAATCGAAGGAAGGTCGCAAAGCTCTGAGCTTTCTTGTAGGGGCTGGGGTATTAGTGGCAGAAGGTATATTTACCCTTACATGCCACGAATAATTTATACATTGAGCCATTGTAGGTGAATCACATCGACGCCAGGTACAGTTTCTTTTTACCAAGGCTGCAAAAGCTTACGCTGAAGTACCACTGCTATCTAGAGACGTGTCTTGAACCCTGCGTTCGGGCCTACACAGCTTAGAGAACTCACTAGCATCTTTTTCGACAAGGCCTTAGAGGTGGGTTTAATCCTTTAATGATAGGAAAGTGAGCTCATATCGTCATAGCTGAGAGACGTATGGATGTCTGAAATGAAGCAGACTGGTGGAGCCACCAGAATTGAAGTTCTCTCGTGGCTGAATCGCGTAGCCTTGGATATCATTGGACTTGCCGGTATGCATTTCTGCTATGACCCTGGACCTAGTCATTGATCCTGAGCGAAAGGCTTCAATTACCGCTTCGAGTCTGTCAGCGGGAAGCCTAATGAACTCGAACACGCCTTCAGTACGATGTTCAATACTCAAGGGCCTAATCTGTTTGCCCTCCTTCAGTTTCTCTTCCCGCCCCTCAAACTTATTGTGCGTCAGCGCGAGCCCATCGCTGTAGGAGCGATAGTGACTGATTGCCAAAATTCGCGTCCGTAGCGTACCGCTCAAAGGAAGAAAGCCGAAGAGGCTCAAGCAACCATGCGGCGTATTGGGAAGCAAATTATAGCAGACAGGAAGGCCGAGATCCTCGCTGAGATGAGTGCTGTCGCTGGTCAAAGGGCGGCTAGAAAGGATGTGAAAGGTCGGGACTTGCTGAGCTTGCTCATCAAGTCCAACATGGCCGTAGACATACCCGATAGTCAGCGTTTAAGTGACGAAGAAGTATTAGGGCGTAAGTGTCGGGCATAGTGATACCTTTGACTATTAACTCACGGGTTCCGTTAACATCCCGCAGAGGTGCCAACGTACGTCAATTTTCCGATATGGACTTCTCGCAGTCGTTTGCTTACGTAGCGTCTCCGTAGCTTCATTGTTGCCGGCCATGAGACGACAGGTGGTGCTACCATGTGGTGTCTCGTCGCTCTCTCCCGAGCTCATCGCATTCAAACCAAACTTCGCGAAGAGCTTCTAGCGGTCGACACAGATACGCCCACGATGGACGAGTTGAACGCTCTGCCCTATCTAGACATGGTAGTGAGGGAAACCCTACGTTTCCATGCACCTGTGCCAAGGGGGCAACGGGTTTCCGAGAAAGATGACTTCATCCCGCTTGCGAAACCTTTCACCGACCGTCACGGAAAAGTTCACGACAGTATTCAGTGTGTCATAGTCCTCTGTTAGCGCGTTCATTCACGCTGACCTTACTGCCCGTCCTAGCGTGTCGAAGGGTTCTACAATAATTCTTCCCATCGCAGTTCTGAATCGTTCTAAGGAACTGTGGGGCGAAGACGCGCTGGAATTCAAGTACGTATCGTGTCGATGTTTCGGTGTTGTCTGCGCAACTGATCTGACTGACACAGGCCTGAACGCTGGCTGAGTCCTCCCGAGGCCGCGAAGAGCATACCTGGTGTCTGGTCGGACATGCTGACGTTCTTAGGCGGCTCTCATTCCTGCATCGGCTACCGTTTTGCCATCGTAGAGTATGTCCCCTCACCTACTTTCAGTCGTCAATCTCGCACTGACTTGCTTCGTCAGGATGAAAGCGCTGCTCTTCACCCTCTTGCGCGCGTTCGATTTCGACATGGCAGTACCCGCATCCAGCATAATAAAGCGTACCAGTCTCACGCAGAGACCGATGATACTCGGGGAGGAGAAGAAGGGAAACCAGATGCCTCTCATGGTCAACATCCATCGTCGCTCGTAAACACTACGCTACAAGGTCTTTCTTGGTTTCGTGGATCTCTACATGTATAATTTCTTGGGTCTGGAATAATGGATCATGGTCAGTTTTCAACGAGTGTCTGAATGGCTGCTGCGGTATGGTGCGGTAATACATCTCAAATGCGATTTATTGACTCTTGATGTATATCTTTGTCTCGTTGAGCAATTCACGTGTAAGCACGAACAGGTCACTACACGAGATTCGGTCGCTAATACGTACTACTGTGGTGGGCTACCTCAACTTTACGCTTTAGACATTCCAAGTTGAAGTTGATGCGGGCCCTGGCCAAGACAACTCGCGTGCTCGCCATTTGCCCCAGTTCTCTGCCACCAGCTTCCGCGCGCCAACAATCCGAAGCGTCGCAGATAACAAAGGCGAACCTCTTCGGCACGGCGTAGTAGATGATTCTACTGCTCGGATCGAAGACGGAAACCGCACTACGCCACCTGCGAATGCAACCGCTCACGCGGAGAGGGTGGAAGTCTCTAGGTTGCCGAGCACAGTACCCACACGACATTCATGAGGTCATCCAGATTTTAGACTGGCGGGCCTTCGCCACCCGTCCTCCCACTAGGTATCTGAAAATGAAATTCCTTGCATTATCTCCACTCATTTCCTGCGGCAACGGGCATTACAGCCCTACTTCCACTTGTCATAATCGGACTGGTATTGCTCCCCGCCGTTACCGCCAGCATAACACCCGCGATTAGCATACTTACCGCAATCGTAGTCACCGACGTTCTTGCATATCGCCTGTGTACGAACATTGTCTCACGGTGGTCCACAGGTGCCGGCGAAGGGCCGTATCCTATTGTCAAACGGAGACTAACATCACGGACCGGGTTCTCGATATTATGGAAGAGGGTTCAAACAGGGGCTCATAAGCGAGCAGTCTGCGGGAAATGCGGGGAGTCTTCAGCGGTGTTGCAGGACGCGGGTAATGGAGAGATGCGAGACATCGCGGAGAGTCCGAGTCGCGTCCACGGGCGCGGCACGAGAAGAGCGGAGAGAATTCTGAATTTTCGCGCTATCTAGTCAATATGTGAGCTAGCCAGAGCGGACCAGTTTGTTCAGGTTTCTGACGTCTGGATAGACGTCAGTAATGCGCAAACGCGTACCAGTAATGCACTAATGTCCATGCTTGTCGGCCATTGGTCATCCGGGGAACATTTCCAATAAAGAAGCAAGCCCAAGAACGCATGATGTGATTAATAGTGATATAGATGCGAAATACATAGGAGCCCTTGAGAGTGACATCATGAAAAGCCCGTGCGTCGTGTAGGGCTGAATATTGGGAATGGATGTGCCTGCAACAGTCTACATCAGCATCAATTTTCGACAGTGACCTTAGTACCTCACCTCTGTATTAAATACATATTCTGCGAACAACAATATTCATTAGCCTGCCATGATAAGGAAGACATAGAACACAGCACGTACTGTCCAGAGGAAGGACGCTCGGGTCCTCAAACAATAAATATAAATACTTCAACGTCTCGCTCTGGATGTCACGTCACACATTGCCACAGTCAGCGGGCAGCAGCACGAAACGCAGGGATACAACGCACCATCATGAACGTCTCCATCTTATCCTCATGCGTCACCGGCACGCGGTTCACGTCGAGCACGCTCGCGTACCCGCCCGACGGGATGCG
>JANHOG010000141.1:0-24762 GCA_027627325.1 Phlebia brevispora
GCAGTTCTACACTTCTGCGACACAAACTCTCACCCTTCCTCCATCTGTGCCACCATCAAAGTCCCAACACATGCGCTCGTTCTCCTTCGCGCCTTCCTCTCTTCTGCTGAATCAAAGCCAAGCCAAGGCGGACCCGGGGCTGGTCATCCCGACCCCGACGCTCCCCCTCGTGGCAATCTTGTCGCAGACGTTCTCGCACAGCCTGAAGACGCTGATCCTCATGAATCGGAGAATGGATTCCTCGTTCAGCCTTCCACCGATAGACGGCGCGGAAGGTTCAGGACCCTTCCTACCGTGTCTAGAGGAACTGAGTTTGGAAGGGTGCAACCTCGGCAACACAGTTCCCGTGTCCCGATCCGCAGACGCGTCTGGAAATGACTTGGCCGCCACCAGGAAGACCGAACCGCTGCTACCTTTGCTTGCCAAGCTGTTCCCCAGTCTCCGGACGCTGGACCTGAGCTATAACGCGCTCAAGAGCGATGCGTTTGACAAGGACACGCTCGCGGAGCTGATCTTGGCGTCTGACCCGACTGACACGATGAGCCATACGCCGCGCAAAGGCCTACGTCATCTGAAATTGCGGGGTAACAGGATCACGGAGCTCGACGGCTTCCAGAATCTGGCGGAGATGTTCAGGGGGAACCGTGACGTGCCTGCGTGGAAGCTGGAGGAACTTGATCTCAGGGATAATGAGGTTGGGAAGCTGCCACCTGAGATAGGGCTGCTACCACTGGATGTGTTCTTGGTGGACGGCAATGTGTACGCCCTGATATACTCCAGTGAAACTGTATGCTGACGAGCTTGTGTTTCAGTTTCCGCATTCCGCCCCGAAGAGTATGGGAACGAGAAGGTACGAAAGGCCTGCTCAGCTGGTTGAGAGGGAGGATCGAGTGAGACATCCATGTTTTCGCCAATATTGACAAGCTCTCCTGGAAATTACCATAAGGACCCTGCAATATATCCTAATGTACACTGATCTTCACAATTCATCACAGAACATTCGCTCCGAAACTACGCTTTAGCGGCGCGAGCAGCGCCCCCCAAGATTAGCACTTCTTCACTTTCCTTCCTGGCGTGATTTGTCAAGGACCATGCCCGACCCTCCGCTATCTGGCGCTCCAGTATACACGGGATCACAGAATGTCTCCAGCCTCGGAGTCGCCACAGGGAATACTAATCACCGCCAGGCAATGTGAAACCGCTTAGACATTGATCGGCGCGGGATTGCAGGTTCTAGCTGGCTTCCGTGTGGGAGAGCTGGAGCGCACTGGTCTCCAGGTGAATCATCTCATCCGTGCAGGTGCATCAGGTAAATCTTCGATGATGGGACTAAGTATGTATATCAGCATATCAGCATAGCCGCTTCTACTGCCTCAAGCCCTGCGCCACTGCTTGCAACATTGCAAATCATTGGCATCGACCCGCCTCCAAATCAACAGCGCCTAAAGAAGTGCCCCCTAGCGAGTGATCCCGTCCTTCCTTCCAGTGCCACCGCGTCCGTGATGTTAGCACCGCCGAGTCGCGCTTGAAGCGGCGTAGCATGTGTAATTGACATGATGCACGGGGAAGAGCCATCCGGGGACAGGACTGATGAACTTTGCATGCGTGCATACATAAGATAGGTCTGTCATGGTATGAGCCGACAAAACCGTTCTTGCCGTTGGTACACTCACTGCTATTATGTCCCAGGCCGCCTACGATCCAGAGCTAGTCTCCGCTTTCCAGCAGCAGTAAGTGTCCGTACTCGGTCAAGGGAACTCTCTGAATCAACGTCCCTTGGAACAGATATGTGGAAACTATCATCCTGAATGCACTCACGGGTACGTCTTTCGCCATCGTATTGCATCGTTGCGCGTGCTCACCAGGATGTGTAGCTCTTGTCGCGTACGAATATGTTATCACTCTCGGACAAGAGATCGTCACAATGTGGCGACGAAAGCTCAACGGGGCCACCGTGCTATTCTTCCTTAATCGTTACTTGATGGTCCTATCAGTCATCATGGTCTACGTTCCATTCACAGCTAAGGTATGTTTCGAGCCTTGAGCGCCGCTCTCAGTGCTTATTTTCTCTACGGACCGCCGAACGCCCCGTATAGACGTAAGTACGGTGTGAAGGCTGACTGCGGCGGATTCTGACATCAGGTTTCATATGCCATAGGTGCAGTGGTATACTGCGATTCACAGAGGCGATATCCTTGGCTCAAATCGTCGTATTTGCAGGTACGTGTATAGATTGCATCAGACGTCAACAATGCTGAACATCGGCTTGGGAGCAGCATTTTCGGCCTTACGTATCTACGCGCTATGGGATCGTAACATCCTGTTACTCTCAGTCGTATTTGTGCTAAATCTAGTACCGGTTGGCACGAATCTTGTGAGCTATCATCATTATCACTTCTGCGTTGAGCGTATCGCTAACCTGTTGGTGCGAAGTACGACTTTAGTATATTTTCTCCCGAATACGATGTCGATCCCATCTTTGGCAAATTCTGTGGCCTACCTATCCCTGACACTAATTTATACATTCTCTGGTACGTGTGTCACTGCTTCTATACATGCCATACTGACTAGTATGGACAGGCGTGAGTCGTAAGCAGCTTAGAGTCGCGTTTCGCTAACATGAGGATTCAGTCCCAGTAGCCACGCGCGCTGCATTGATTGTAGTTGATGCGCTAGTCGTCATCCTTACATGGATAAAGACCTACGACGCTTATAAGACAGCATCCTCATTGAATTTCAGAGTACCCCTGCTCACGCTATTTTTCCGTGATGGTTCGTATTTTGTGTCTCCCACCTATGATAAGTGCTTATTCAATTTTTGGCTGACAGGTACTATGTATTTCGTGTAAGCCGCCTCCACCCTTACATTCTTTGCTTTCTATATTGATGTCTGAACAGTGCCGTCCTTTTGATGAATGTGATGCACATACTCCTTCAAAGCGTGGTACGTAGAGGTTCATGGCATCTACCACAATTTGCCTGACTCTCTTGCAGTCTGTGATGCAGAGTCTCACACCAGCTACACTGTTCTTCACTACGTAAGCATTTCATCTTGAAATTGTGTGCAAAATGCTTAACTTTATACTAGACTGACACCTATCTTGATATCACGCTTCCTTCTCAATCTTCGCCAACTCGACGGTGCCATTGGAACTTCGGACGAAACCTATCCTTCTTCCGAGATTTCTATCCCTGGCTTCCGTATACCCCCTAGTCTAATCACAGGGAACTTAGGACAAACTCTCGAACATGGCGAGAGTGACGTCATTTTCGACTTGGATGCTTCGTCAACAGGAGGCGGCGGCAACGCCGAGGATGCAAGCTCAGAAAAAAAACATTTCTCAAGAAGCTTCAGTAAGCAGACACTCAGATGTACAAGGTAGATCGATGATTCACAAGGACTAAAATGCATGCTAACGCAAGCCCCTTGCAGTCTGAATCGCTCATCTGGCCCAGTGTAGGGCTAGATTGTTTGTGGAGTGAAGTAGTATATATCTACTAAGTTACATGTCGCATAATATTCGTGAGGAGGTTCGTTACGGACCCCCGTTGCAACGCCTGCGCTGCTTGTGGATGGAGGTGCAAAGAGTCATTTGACTCTGGAATTGAACGGAGCTTTAGCATAGATTGCTACGAACTCCGCCCTTCTGTGAACGGCTGTGTCTGTGATCAGATGCAGCCTTGGACTTGAAGGTGCATACTTGGAATTGTAACGGAATACAGCTTACCTATCTTCTGCCCTGCGTGTAGAAACTGGGAAGAGGGCCTCCAAAGCCATAGGATGAGCAGAGGGCTGCGTAGGCTGCCTCGTAGTCCTTGTGCTTGTGAGCAGCGCCCCCTCGCGGAGACATGTCGTTGAAAGGGCTTTTGAGGCTATGGAACGTCGACTGTGTACCATATCCGTCCAGCAGTTGTGCAATAGAAGAGTATTCGCATGAAGACTTTGAGGAACTGGTAGAGGTCGTGCATAGAGAGTCGGGAGGCATTGGGATGAGGAATGTTGATGATCCTCGAGTGTTATATGTGAGCCTGGGTCTGAAGAAAGATTGCGCGCAGCTGTCTACCAGACAGAGATCTGGCTCACGGACCGGAGCCCAGTACTTTCTTAGTCTACTTAAGCCAGAGTAACGCATCTTTCCAATCATCTTACTGCTCTGCGGTCATATAGAAGTGATCCAGTGAATAGTCAATATCAGCAGATGTGGCTCAGGCGGAGGCGCACGGGCGTTGGAATCGGTGCACCAGAAGTGCAGATGTCTCAAAGACCCTAACCCTGCATACCGGCTCGTGCGGACCGCTAGGCCGCTCATTCAGGTTAGGGTTCTTAGCAAGTCTACGGTCGAGGATCGTCGAAACCAGAATCGAGGGATCGCAATGCCCGCTTGCACTCTGACCGCATCGATTTTGGACGCGGTTCTCGCTGTAGTTTTGCTCAAGACGAGCTGACCACAAACGGTAGGAGGTTCCATCAATACGCGGGGAGTTCTAGAAGAGTGTGCAATGTTTCCACATCAGGAAGACTCACTCGAATAGTTAGTTATACGAGATAGATCTCCGTCCATGTATATGAGCACTATAGCTATCCTCTTTCGTCGGAACGCGCATTGTATATACAGTATGCAAGAAATATTGGTACACTCATTATCCAGTCCTACAGGTTGGATTCCATAGTATGTGTGGCATGAAGTCCCAAGAATGACCCCGACGAACCGTACAAAGCTACATCGCTGAAGATTACCCTCATGGACTCCGGTCATCATAAAAATGCACCGCCAAGGCTTATACTACCGGTCTTTCTCCAATTTCTCCATTATTCCCTTACAAATGTCTTGAAAAGCGCGCCCGATGTATTCGAAATCCGAGACCTGGGCGAAAGGCGTGGTTAGCTATTTGTAACGCAGCGGGCTAATAGGCATACTTCATTCCAGATCTGAGCGCTGCAGCGAGCCCAGAAGCGTCCATTATGATAGAAATGCGCCGCATAAGCGTTGTATTCTTTGAGCAACCGATCTTGAAGAGTATCTTGGACGAAGTTGATTTTGTCCAAGGGCACATCCTTTAAGGGTAGTTCCACGTTGACCTATATAGCCCAGCATCTATCAGACCACGATAATTGCATAAAATCGCAGGAGAAATACCATGTTGAGCGTTTCTTCGCTATTTTCCGACTGGTCCATGAGCGAGGTACCTAGGATTTCTGCCAATCGTTTGCCACCGCGAAGCGCCAAGTCATGGCAATATTTATTGATTTCCTCTTCGCCGCCGAGCCAGTCGCGGAAATCAAGAGCTGCCGAATGGTTGAGAGGCGGAATTTATGAGATACACTAGACAGCCACCTACCTGCACCAATGCTCAGATATGGAGTGAGGTCCACAGTGCCTGTCCCTGGAGTCGAGAACTCAGTGGGCAAGGTCCGCAGATGAGTTGACTCAACTTACATTCAAATTGGGTCGCCCAGTCACACCTACTGGCGCTCGAATCTATCCAGTCATCGACAGGAGCTTGGCTAGAAGGAACGTATAATTGTGACGTAGGAAACGATGATTTGAGTAGGTGCTGATTGCTGCGAGCATCTAGTTAGTTGATGACAGTGACGAAGTGACAGGGCAGGCCTTACCGTTTTGGAACGTATAACACAGCACAAGCGCGTTTAGCATAGAGCCATTTGTGGCAGTTCTTTCGTTAGGAGCGCATGTCGGCCTTCAGATCGAGTCAAGGGTGGCATTAGACGACCGAATGACTTACCGAGAACCAGAAGTCAGGCTGGGTCTCCGCCAGGTTTAGGTCGACTTCCTGACCGATACTATGCGCAGCATCCACAATGCTGTATATTCCGCGATCTTTACACATTTTGACCATTTCCTTCCATGGAAGTAGGATACCGGGGTTGCTGATGATGCTATCTAGGACACAAAACACCTTTGGGTTCGGGTTCTGTTCCGTAGGAGCCGAACGCGGGATCGAGTCCAAGTGAGCCTCAAAGGACTCTAAGATTTCCTTGTGCGTCATCGGGAACGCGAGCGGGAAGATAGAGAGTGTAGTCTGTGGATTCAGATCATGGACGTACTGCACGGTCTTCACGACATTTGCGTACGTCGTCGTCGCTATACTTGCATTGTCAAAATCACGATTTGGACACGTGGCAAAGTTTGAGAGACAGACCAGCAATGAGCACATCGCCCGCCTTCCAGTCCACACCGCGCAGGATGATGCCTGCCGCGGTACTTGCGTTTGAGACGAGGACGCATTCTTCCATGTCGGCCCCAATGAGCTTCGCGAGACGCTCGCGCACGGAGAGCAGCAGCGGGTGGTACTCCAAACGGACGAACTTATCCGGGTTCGCTTCGATCTTGTCTGTGAGTACCGCACACGCTCGGTGCACCGGTGTCGGTAGGGATCCAAATGCTCCTACACCAAAAATGTTATACTTCAATGCACTAATGGGACAGCAGGGACGACTCCTGACCGTCATTCAGGTTGATGTAGCCCGGATCGAACGAGAAGAACTCGTGCATAGCATGCCCAAATGGTGGCCGCGGCTGATCGACGTAGTCCCACAGGCCAATCTTGAACACAGGCTTCTCTAGACCATTCATCGTCGTAAATGTATAATCTTCGTTGTGGACGGTGCAGACAAGCCGCGAGCGCAGTTTGTGTTCAACGTTCAGCCCTGATCTAAATCAACACCGCGATAAACTCGGGGTGAGTTAGGAGTTAGCCAGCGTTTGCGATTGCGTGCTGATAACAAGCTATATCTTCAGTACGCATGGTCGATGTCCCTGCCATACCTGCGTCGTTAGTGCCAAGTAGAAAATGCAGCCAATCGTTGCGATTGCCTGCATAACTCCAGCAGCACGGCATGATCGGCAGACTGTGGCACACGCCACATTTGAAGCGGAGTAGGAATACGATGCGGGACAATTCGCACAACGACGTGATGGCATCAATACTGTCCCAGCGGAGCCAGATCACAAAATAACCAGAAGTAGTCGTGTAGTAGTCTCGTTCCCAGCCGTTCTATAGCCGAAGCTCCGCTTGATCCGCTCGCGCCATTTTTCGAATGTCCGATCGCTGCGCTTGATCGGACATCGAAAAACTGTTGCAGCGTATGGCTATAGAACGTTAGTCTCGAACCAGCCGTTCTATAGCAGGCGTCGCCTACGGCTCCGCTTGAACCCCAGCAGGCCATTTTTCGAATGTCCGATCGCTGCGCTTGATCGGACATCGAAAAACTGTTGCAGGGGTTTGCTATAGAACGTCTGGTAAACTTCGCTCGAGCGGGGGGGACCTCGGGCGCACGTGACTTTGCAGTAGCTGTGAGCAATTTGTCAAATTGCGCGAGCACAATAGTGCGGAGAATGAAGCGGTATACAGAGGGGTATTCTGGATGCACACAGCTACTCGCATATATGGTTTTCGTACCCTGAGAGCGGCTGTGAAGCCCAATAGGATCTGCAGTTCAGACATTTTGCACACATCACAGAGCCACGAGAGCGCATCAAACAATCAATTTTTTTGCACACACAGCATCACATTAAGGTCGCGCAAGCATCCGAGACCTGATTTTCATCCACGGTTATGTGTAGCGATGGTGGCCGTCTGAGACCCCCCCCGCTCGAGCGAAGTTTACCAGACGTTCTATAGCCATACGCTGCAACAGTTTTTTCGATGTCCGATCAAGCGCAGCGATCGGACATTCGAAAAATAGCGCGAGCGGATCAAGCGGAGCTTCGGCTATAGAACGGCTGGGAACGAGACTAATAGAGCGTCTGGTAAACTTCGCTTGAGCGGGGGGGGCCTCGGGCGTCACGTGCGCGCTTGCCAACCGCGACTCATTTGCTCGCCGTCTTGTTCATATTGCTGATCCCTGCTTCGCTTCGCGTTTTTCACCCTCTGTCTGTAGCTACTACGTGTTTTAGATATCTGGGTATACCATGCTGCTTTATCCCTAAATTTCGTGCTATTCTGGTCCCAACATGGCGCAATCACAGTCCGGCTCCGAAAATGATCAAAGAGACTCACAGGACGAGTCGTATACACTGCTTCAAAAAACGCGCAGCCTTGCGGAGAGGGACAGATACTCGTCACAAGATGCCAGGAGTACTATGAGGGAAGAGTTTAGGCAAAGGACCGGGGGCAAGGAGCCGTATCCTTGGCAGCTTGATGTAGCAGAGGCACTGCTGCTCAAGCTCGATTGCGTCGTCATAGCAGGCACTGGCGTGGGAAAGACGATGCCGTTCGTTATGCCACTTTTTTTAGATGAAACTAGGACAAAGAAGGTAATTATAATATCAGCACTCAACCAGCTGCAGTACGACCAGGTGAGCATACATGCTTCTGAGCTCTATTCTGCTGCGTACTGACGAGAGCTTTCCACGTGCATAGGCCCGAAGGTTCGGAGAACTCGGGTTGACAGCTACGGCTGTCAATTCTGAGACCTGGAATGATAGGCTCAACGAGGTACGTACGCGACCACCTTGTATGCCCTCTGACACGGTCCTAATCAAACGCGCTCAGGATATTCTCGCGAACAAATACCAAGTCATCCTCGCTGGACCTGAGATGATGCTTGAGCATTCCGGGCTCTCGAAGCTCGTGCGCACGGCTGCATTCACGGACGACATCATCGCAGTCATTGTCGATGAAGCGCACTGCATACAACGTTGGGGTCAAGATTTTCGCAAACACTATAGCAAGCTCGAAATGTTACGGTCATTTGTTGCCTTGGATGTACCGTTCCTAGCGACTTCAGCAACGATGCCGGCAAAAGTTCTAGACGACGTCCAGAAGACTCTGCACTTTTCTACGCAACACACTTTCCTTCTCAACCTCGGTAACGATCATCCAAATATAACTCCCATAGTTGTCAAACTACACAGCACCAAGGACTTTGCCGCACTTGATTTCGTACTTGACGAAGCCGTTCACGGCGAAGAGTTAATACAGACTCTAATATATGTCAATACGATAGAGATGACCCTACAGATACGGGACTATCTTGTTACGAAAGTGTCAGGAATTTACGAAGATCAGATTGTGTTTGTCCATGCACGGCGAAGCGCTGAGTCCAGGGCACATGCATTGGAACAGTTCCGCGATGGCATAGTCAAAATTCTGGTAGCAACTGATGTGGCTGGAATGGTGAGTACAACAGGATATATAATAGTGTACTCTTACTGACATGGCACGTTAGGGCCTGGACTTCACGCGCATCGCTCGCATTCTCCAATTTCTGTCCCCCGAGGACCTTGCAGACTTGATGCAACATGGCGGCCGAGGAGGTCGTGCGGGACAGCTTACCGTCTTCATTTTCTTCGTTGAACCTTCTGTCTTCAAGCTTGTTCGGAAGCGCAAGAATGCCCGTGCCAGCAACGCCAACTCACAGATCCAGCGTACCGCCGCTGGCATGCAAGGCAGTGATGGTGAAGATGACGAGGACATGCCACCTAGCGATTCTGAGTTGCAGGCGAGTGACGATGAGGACGCTGTCATCGACGCCGACTGGATCGTCCTCGACGGCTCATATGAGTATCAAAAGAAGATAGAGGACGGTCTCCGCAGCTGGATATCTGCCAGGCGGTGCCGCCGCGCAGTCGCTGATGCATATTTCAACAATCCACCGCGACCTGCGAATGATTGTAAGATTATATATTGCCCGCGATATCAGTACCACTCACAGCTTGTTCAGCCACTGCAGCTCCATGCTGTGACCTTTGCGTTATCCGCAAAGCTGAAGATCCCGACTGCGAGTTGACGGACGAAGAGCTTGTGATCTTCGGACTCATTGGACGCCTAGGAGCCCCCGATGTATGGAGCGGCATACCGTATCAGCCACCAACCAGTGCGAACAAGAAGAAACGTAACGACGGAGATGGGCCACGTAGAGGAGAGCGACTCCAATCTTGTCGCAATGCGCTCTTATCTTGGCGTCGGTGGTGCTGGAAGTGCAAGTACAAGGGCAGCAAGTGGGGAGTCTGCACCCTGTTGTCCAACAAGGACGTGGAGTTTCTGGCGAAGGCTGCACATATTCGAACAGTTGACGATGTCAAGGCAGCGTTGCCGCACTGGCCATTTGCAGATATCCACGGCAAAGAAGTACTCGAGCGTCTTCACCCATTCGAGATGAGGCGTNGGGAGAAGGAAAGAGGAGAGAAGGCAGAGGAGAACAAAGCTCAGCGGCGACGCATTAGTGAGAAAAACAAGCAGGTTCGTGAGGAGGCTCGTCGTCAGGAACAGCATCTTCAACGCGAGCGCAAGCCTCTCGCCTCGACTCCAGCACAGCCACTTCCGCACGGCGTTCCGACAGCTCCCACGCAGCATGTTCAACCCGTTGCTTACTCGATACCTGCACCGAACGTACCGCAGCATCATGCTCCTCCAATGCCGGGCCCGATGCCAGTCTATGCACACCACCAACCATATGCTCCAGTTGGTGTGCCGGTACCTGTACAACATCAGCCGTACACTCCAGCTGGCGTTCCTGTACCATACATGGTTGCTTCTTATCCCATCCCAATCGCGTACATGCCGTATGGACATCCGCAGCCATATGCACATTTCCATGGGCCATACAGACATCCGCAAGCTTCCGATAGCAATACTCGCAATAAATTAGAACATTAGCATAGGTACATTAGTTAGTCACTCATTTGCATCTCTACGTCACTAGTATTACCGTTCTCAACATCCTGAGTGTAGCCGTAGGTCCAATTCTCCGTTGTTGCCTTCTTAGTGATGCGCTTTTCATGCCATGTGTTCATTGTCTTGTGAAGTGTAAGGTAGTCAGAACCTTTTGCGATGTAATCTTCAATCTTATCTTCCTTTGCAAGCTGTCTGCGTGGATTGTACTGGTGTATCTTTGAGCGAGCATATGCAGCTTGAAGCGATGCGACGTCCACTTCCTTGTCTGGGTTGGTGTGCGACTTTCCGCGCCGGAACCAGTTGATATGTGCCTCGACATGGTCCTTGACCTTGCGCTGTGTAGGAATAGATCCTGTGGTCTTTTTCAGATAGTCCCACGAGGTGCTTGGTCCAGCTGTTGCAAAGTTGTCCTTGTAATGATGCCAGATTCAGCGCATTTGTTTCGCACATGAAAAGGCTTCTTTACCTTAATATCACATATGTTATGCTCAAGAATCTCGTCAAAAGGCAGAAAAGAGTCTGGATTTCCCGATGGATTAGCCAATAGACAGAACCGTAGGATGTATAAGCTGCGTAAAGAGCTTTATTAGTTCTCGGTGTTCTGATAGACTTTAGCACTTACATTAAATCGTCGGGCCACTCGCGCTCGAATCCTTGGATCATCTCAAGAACCTCAGTTGTGTAGTTTGTGTGTCCGCCTCCGATGTAGCGGAAAAGAAGACTGGGAAGGAGGTCCTTGATTCGTCCTACATCGCCTGTACGAACGGCATCATCTAGATTTAGAAAATCCAGAATGTCGCGGTTGAAAAGGATTGCTTGAATAAAAATGTCATCTTGTGAATCACGCGGATGTGAGCGCTGTTCGTCAAGGGCTTCGGTTGATGCGTAGTCATCTAGGATGGTGTTCGCCAAGTCCAAGAGGCACTCAGGGCAAAGCTCCCGCAGTGCTTCTAACGAGTCAACTCCAGCAACAACACACCAGAGATCCCAGAAGTGCGCTTCACCGACATGCTTAAGAGCTTCTGATAACATCTGATGAAAGTTGCCTTGAGTCGACGGAGCTGCTAGGCCTTTGCGCTTGAGCATATCAAATGCGTGGCGAAGACCCATGCTCTTGCTCGTACCGTAGAACTGATGGTGAAAGGAACGGCAGAAAGTTATGAGTGCATGTAGAAAACCGAAGATCTCAAGGAGATGCATCCACCGCTGCCAGGAATTGAGATCTTGTGAGCGAAAGCGTTTGATGCCACGTAGACGAGCAGTGGTGAGCTGATCGCCTTTTCACATGATAATCTTTTTTCGTAGCGATGCGCTTCTTCTGCTCGACCGTGGTAATGCCAAGCTGTCGCCACCACTCGTCAAGGCATGCCTCGTTGCCTTCATATGAAGCTTCTTCAATATGAGCAGCATCTAGAATGTACTGCTCGGTTGCGAACTCAGGTCCCGTAGGCAGCTGAAAAACGGTAGCAGGACGATGGAATATTTCGCTATCTTTATACGTGTAGGTACCGAAGTCGAAAGGAGCGGACTCTTTCAGGATGTAAAGAATAGAATATATTGCCTGTTGACGAAGACGGTCTTTAGATGACTGTTCTAACAATATGATGTCGAGAGGCGCTATAGGATTGCACGAACCGATGGTGAACTTGTCGCGATATGCAAGAGGACATGGAAGGAAGGCATCGGGAGCCTTATGGATGAAGATCGTTCCAATGGTCCCAGAATCAAAGTGCGTGGGATTGTTTAGCCGTTGCTGGTATGTCTTGAAGCGAATATTGATGTTATCGTGGCCGCCAGTCCAGGGATAGAGCTCAATTGCCTGACGGAGAGACTGCTTCGCAGATACCGAGAGAGCCATGATGCCATCATAGATCCAAGTCAGGCTCATAGAGATTCCCAGAGCACTTAGCGTATCAAGACCGCGAGCTGAAGTACCGCAAGCCTTGAAATAGATTCCCATCAGCTTCTGAAACCTGCAGCGATGGTGGGAGCGGTTAAAGCTTGCGGTTGAAATTGACATCAATATAGACTATATGCGCAATAAGTTGTTGTATCAGATATGCGAGACTGAGGAACTCACGAGATCAGGGCTTTTGACAGTATTCCGCTGTTCCTGCTGCGGAGTACACGATGCAGCGTCGAGTATGGACCAGAATAGCGGCGCAGTCCTCTTGACATCCTTTGTCATTTGCTCAACAGAGAATAGCAGGCTCTCTTCATTCATTTCGGATGGCAGAGACTGAGTAATCGGCGCAAGAGCACGCATCTCGTCATTGATCTTCCCTTTGACAATTTCTTGAGCTAAGTCCAGCACGGCACTGTATCCAGCTTTCGTAGAGATTCCGGCATTGTGCCGCCGTGGTGGTCTGTACCAGTTCCTCAGGATTTTCGGCAGCCCGCCACTCCACATTAGCACAGTCCGAGCATATTGCAGTACCGGGTCATCGACAGCCTCTGCGCTCGTCCAACCAGCTACCACAAACAGAAGAAGCGTGAGATCCAACTGTAAGGTGTCCGCTAGATAGTCTATTGCTTGGCGACAGGCATGAATGAGTTCCGCGATAGGTCGGTTGATCCAGTAGTTCCGATATGAGACCGTCCGAAAGAGCGCGGGGATGTCCTGAAGGCCGCCAAGCAAATCCAGAAAGTGTTCAGCTATTGGCTCATTGAGATTTAAGTCAAATAAGTTGTCCATAACAAGTACAAGCGCTGCAGTGAGTTTTCGGGCGCATACAAGCGTGAGAGCAGATGTAGAGCAGTGGGATTCAACACAATTGCACGGTTTACGCGAACTACAGGACCTGCCAAACGCGGCGCGGCTGATGCACGTGACGCCCGAGCCCCCCCCGCTCGAGCGAAGTTTACCAGACGTTCTATAGCAAACCCCTGCAACAGTTTTTCGATGTCCGATCAAGCGCAGCGATCGGACATTCGAAAACTGGCTTGCTGGGGTTGAAGCGGAGCCGTAGGCGACGCCTGCTATAGAACGGCTGGTTCGAGACTAGTCGTGTAGCACAGGCTCGTTCCGCGGTCATACGGATGTTAGACGCATGTCCATAATACCGGGATTGGAGCCTGCCCACAGTGGAACTCATCATCACACGGAATACTTGGCCGCCCACTTCGTCAAAGATAGAGCGTCGATGAAGCTTCAAGCTTTGAAAGATAGAGAATGCACTAACAGCTCTAACCTCCCTGGAAAGTCATCAAAAAGTACAAGACATAGACACAACCGTATAAACCAAATATGAACAAGGCACCAGCTCAACCTGTGACGGATATCCTCTCGACGCTGATGTTGGCCTTGCTGTCTAGATCGTCGTCGTCCACCTGCCCTTCGTTGCTCTCCGTCTCTGACGTATCTGATTGAAGAGCAGCGGCTTTGCGCTCGTCGCGTTTCTGCATAAACAGTACCATGAGGCAAACACAAACTATATATCCGTGTATATGAGTATGAGGATCAGACGGCGGAAAGACAGACACCCACTCAGCCCGAAGTCGATGCCTGCGGTAGCGATGTTTCCCTTCCGGACCCTTGACCAAAATGTCAGACTCTCTGTACACAGATTTGTAAAAACAAAACGGACGCACAGTGGCTGCTCAACCTGTGGGAAGATTACGCTATGCGATCCCGAAGAAGTCAGGACAGCATTGACTAGATGAGGACGAAGATTGTGCGTACATTGGAAGCCAAGCCTGGAAAACATAGGCGAACGTGTTGCAAGACGCGACAACGAATGATCGTTCTGACATTTGTTTGTGAGTACGCTGTGCATATCTGAATTACCTTCACCTACTTTCACTATCACTCCCGGTCAACTCGTTTGCCCACGCCAAGATGAGACCTGACAGGCCTCCCTGCACGGAGGTCTATAAATGATGAGCTAGACGATCTGTGAAGACATGACGACAAGTCTTACAAAGTAGTAGAATACCCATCGTCTGGAACTCGCCATCAATGTGCGGTACGAAGTCAAGACTGAAGTACCTACCTTGCAATATGTGTGTACAGCGGTGTCGCCGCAAGGACGACGCAGGTAACCAGGTGCCATGTCTATGGAATGCGACATCAATATTTGCGCATATCTCACGGAACACGAAATCGTACACCGGCGACTATTATTGGAGGCCATCGCAGTTGCATCGCATCCGACCACCACGCCCAGATCAGCGCTGCGTGATAGTCTATAAGTCCAGGTATCAGAGATGTGAGGAAAACGCCTACTAGTAACAACTTGGATCGCCTGAATGCCGAGAGGGTATGTGTTGATTTGGCCTATACTATACACTTGATGGCCGGGGGTATTGAAGCTTTGCAACCTATCACGAAGTTTGAGTTCTGCATTCTATGGATGGAAGCGAGTCTACGTACCAGAAGATCATGGACGTCGAAGGACCGCTTGCGTTGTTGAACTGATAAAGTTGTCAATAGTGATGTATAGCTAGCATTTGAGACGCGCTTTACCAAAATGTAGACTGCATTTTCGTCAATGAAAGTCCGTTAAACGAACAATATACCACTCACGAGGAGTCAGCAACCAGATATGCCACGTCTTGAAGAATCCTATGATCTATATCATGTCATGATTACTGGGCATGAAGAAATATCGAAGGGGGTACCTTGGCTCTAGTGAAATGAGAAGGCGGCTTTCTGCCCGCCTTCTCCATCCTCCTCACCGCCATGTCGATCTGGTCCTGGGTATAGAGGAAAGACGGTTTCATATTTGTGGGTAGATCTGCGAAGAATATGTGTGTTTGCTCTGATGGACTACGCATGACCACGAACCTGGCATGATAAGGAAACCAAGAAGTGCAATAGGAATGGTAATGATGCCGTCAATGATGAAAAGCCCTGGGAGCTATCAGTAGGAGCGTTCATGAATTGTACCCCGAACTTACATCTCCAACCGGCCAGGCCATGAACTCCATTGAGTCCATTATACGCCCCCTGTAAGCTTGAATATTAGGACAAGTGAACACGCATCAATGGCTACAACATACCGTTTGCAGGAAACCGCTAAACATCGGACCTATCGCACTTGCCGTCTTCCACCACAGTCAGGTCGCTCGAATAAAAGGTCATGAAGTACAATCACATACATGAAAAATACATGCGCGCTTCGCAAGTTCTTCGCCTTTGTACCAGCTGCCTATGACATATTGTATTGCAGGGTAAAATGTCGACTCCGCCAAACCTGTCGGATCAAATTTTAACAAAGATGTTAACATAAAGAGCGGAGCGCTCTCACCAACGAGAAATCGTACTCCGACTAGTGTCGAGAAATTCTTGGAAGATGCGAGTACCATCGTGAGCGCGCTCCATATAAGTTCCATTGCTGGAATCTATTTTCGGCATGAGAGAGGCCGTTCTACTCGCGAAGCGATAACCAAGGCTCTTACCCATATTGACGGCCGTACTCGGGTTAAGAGAAGGCTGGTAGTGGGCCGTGTCAGCCAACATGATCTAAAGAATAAATGCTACTTACTTTGAGGGAATCTGTCCAATGACATAGCCACATGTCCAAGCAGTTGTGATGTAATTCAGCTCATTACCATGGCTGAAGAGGCAGACGGGTAAGCGAGGCGGAGCGGCGACCACAAGAGGCTCTTACAGGCCAAGACTGGAAAATCATGAAGATGCGTTAACAATCGTTCACTACGCAAGAATAATCGAACGGACTCAGTCTTCATTCCTGACACATATGCATTCTGCGGAGATCACACTACTGTCAACACCGAGTACTGTATCTCTGCCAAGGACGTACCGTAACGTTCTGTTGATCCAGATATTTGCTGAAGTATGAAAGAGCAGCATATGTCAGAAGGCAGGCATCCAGTCTACCTAGGAACTTGCGTTCCTCCGGAGACTTGTCCCATGTATCCCTTCAAGAGAACGTAAGCACTTCGAAAGCAGTGAAACAGTGAAGCTCACCAGATGTAGCTGCGTAGAGGACGTCGCTGTTTCTGCACGGCCATCTTTGAGGGAGTGTAGAGTCTGGGGAGTGCCTGGATCTGGAGGAGCGGCCTGCAGGAGAGGCTCCAGAGTCTCGTTTTGCAGAGAGCTCAGCTTATACGCCCTGTGAGACCTCATCTTCGTGGTAAATGGCATAATCCAACCAGACATAGCTAGCGCGTTGCCCCACGCGTCCAGGGCTATCAGAGTTGAGCCGCTATTGATAACTCATATAGAGCGGGTCTTCAGGAAATCACGGTAGAATACAAGTGAACCAGCTGCCTGCCTATCATTTTGGAAGCGCGCTTGCCTCGGGGGCTGGGATCAAAGACATCAAAGGAACGCTCGATGCTTCGAATGCTGCAAGAGCACGTCAGATATTTTGACGCACATAGCCAGTAGATATGCTCACATTTGGCCGTTTCACCTATCTGCATATGTGCGGTTGTCGCTCCCGTGCATGACAGAGACGTGATAGCACCATTAGCTGGACGAATGAGGTGACCGTAAGCGCGTAACTTAGTGAGATACGCAAATGGCTTCGCGAAGGCCTGGTCAAAAACCACGATATTCCGTGAGAAATAAGAACAGTAGAAAAGGCAGAGGTAGTCGACATACCTCTCTTTCCAGTCGACTTTGACCTTGCGAGTCTGGTTGAGAGTCGAACCCTAGCGACGCGCCACCATCTGGACCCCTGAAACCCTTTCCACTGCCACGTGTCTATCATCAAAATGCCAGTCCCCGTTCCTGAGCTTGGTTCCTACAACTTTGTCCCTGAGACGAAGGTACGTGCAACCTCCTGCGAGGCAGTTCTCTGAACTGAAATGGAGGATCTTCAAGGAAAACTTAGACTGGGCAGATCTCGTCACAGTCGATCTAAGCCTGTATGGAACGCCCGAGGGCAGGAAGCAGCTAGCCCAAACACTCGTCAAGGGCGTCCGTGAGGATGGGTTCTTCTACGTCAAGAATTTCAATATCTCGCAGGAGCGTGTCAATCGCCAGTTTGCCCTTGGAAACAGGTTCTACGAGCTGCCTCTCGAGGAGAAGCTGAAGTACGTTCCCGAAGGTTTGGGTATGTTTTGAACGCGTTTCTTCAGTGTCTTCATGTAGCTAAACCAGTCTGTAGACGAGGGCAAGTTCAACGGATATGTTCCAGCGGGACGTCGAGTGTATGTATCTTTTCTCTTTACCACTATCGAAATTTCTAAACTTTTAGCAGTTTGGACACGGTCTCTGGGCTCAAGGACAGAGTGGAAATCTATAACATTCCGAGTGAGTGAACGCGTGGTTTATACCTTTTGCGATATTGTACTAACTTGCTTCCAGAATTCGATGGGTTTTTTGAACAAAACCATCCTGCGATCATACAGGACAATTTGGCCGAGATCGAGGAGTTCGCTAAGGTAGCGTGATTCTGTGTAAGGCTCTTTAGTTATACTGAATACGCAACACTAGAGCCTGCACAGTGAAGTACTCGACCCGCTTCATGTACTGCTAGCTATTGCCTTGGAGCTTCCTGAAGACTATTTCACGAATCTCCACAAGTACGAGCGCAAAAGCGAGGTACGTTTTCCAGTCGTTGTAGTGCATGCACATGATATCTGAATGGCGATTTGCAGGATCATCTGCGTTACATGAAGTACAGCAAATACACTCCGGAGGAGAACCGCAAAATCGGCAAACTGTGGGTCCAAGGACACACCGGTTCGCCTTCTGGAATTACCCTCTATCGTTCAGCACTCATTCTGTGGGTTTACAGATCTCGGTTCTTGGACCTTATTGTTCCGCCAGCCGGTCGCTGCGCTTCAGATCCAGAACCATAAAACCGGCGAGTGGAAGTATGCCAAGCCCCAGGACGCGACTCTGACTGTGAACGCGAGTGACGCGCTCTCGTTCCTGACCGGCGGATATGTACTGAGCACAATTCATCGGTGAGGCAGACACCGTACGACATCGTCCCTGGGTGATATTGATAACCGTATAGTGTTACGTCTCCACCGAAGGACCAAGAGCATGTAGACCGTCTTGGGCTGCTTTACTTCTCCCGGTAAAGCACCTATTCCTCTGTCGAGGTTACCCTTGTGAAATTGACCACTTCTGCATAATAGGCCGAACAATGATGTGGTCTTGGCGACTGCAAGGGAGTCTCCGGTGTTGCAACGTGAAGGCTTTACCCAGAATGCCTTCGAGAAGGGCGGGTACCACGTCCCAACGATGGAAGGCAAGTGTGCTCCGTGAAATGCGTGGCATGCCCTCACTAACTGTGTGTTTAGAATGGACCTTCGCAAAGCAGAAATGGCAGCGCACGCCGAATAAAGTTCGCGGCGACCCCCAACTTGAGACGGCCCAGATCCTCCCCGGCTTCAAGGAGAAGAATTACGACAACTTGAAGATTTCCGCTTGATGCGGTCAATAAACAGCAGAATTTCGCGATATCGTCATTGTAACATTAGAATACGTCTTCACAAAGGGAAATGGAATTTCATGTTGTATCGCTATGCTCACCGCTTGGTGAGTCTTATCTCTTGATTGAAGCAGGGTCTAGCACGGGGTCTTCGCCTTACGCAATATCAGTATCTTTGTCGCACACTATCACACACTTGTGGCCTTGGCCGCTTAGACGGACGACTGCTGTCCTGGACTCCGAGGCGTGTTACCGTGTATATTCTGATAGCAGAATGAGAAGTAATATGGATGAAGAGTACACGTTCCATAACACATCAAAAGTAAGCTAAGTTCTTCGCATGCTGCATGGACACGTCAGGAATTTGACGCACAAATCTAATAGATATACTCGCATTTGGTTGCTTCGCTTGAGCACATACGTGTGGATGTTGCTCCGTGCATGATAAGAAGCATATATGAGGTGAATCGTGACCATAATCTGAAGCGCGTACCTGAGTAAGATATAGGGCTTCGCGAAGTGCTATGACGTACCAACCTCCACTCTGTGAGAAACACATAACACGGGTAAAAGATGGACATGGTCGACACAATACCGCCTCTTTCTAGTCGCCTTCAACTTTGCAAGTCGCGTCGAGAATCGAAAGTGCGCGACGCTGTCACCTCGACTCGTGAAACCGCTCATATTGCCACGTGTGCGTTACCAGAATGCCAGTTCCCATTCCCCAACTTGGTTCCTACAACTTCGTCCCTGAGACTAAGGTACGTGCAACACTTGAAACGTAATGCTCTGAGCTGAGACGACAACCTTCAAGGAAAACTTAGATTGGGCTGATCTTACTACGATTGATCTGAGTCTGTATGGAACCCCCGAAGGCAGGCAGCAGCTAGCTCAAACCCTGCTGAAGGCCGTCCGCGAGGATGGGTTCTTTTACGTGAAAAACTTCAATATCTCGGAGGAACGAGTGAACCGTCAGTACTCCATTGGACAACACTTTTATGAGCTTCCTCTCGAAGAGAAGCTGAAGCACGTGCCGGAAGGTTGGGGTATGTCTCGGACGCGTTTCGCCCGTGTCTTCACGTAGCTTAGGCCGCCTACAGCTGAGGGCAAGTTCAACGGATACGTTCCTGCAGGACGGCGAGTGTATGTATTTTCGTTCTGTGCTTTCGCCAAGGCTTCTGAACCTGGCGCAGCCTAGACCCAGTCTCTGGGATTAGGGATAGAGTGGAGATCTATAACATCCCTAGTCAGTCAGCCTACCTCTTGCAAGTCCCCGATGTGCTAAATCGCTTTCAGAATTTGACGGATTCTTTGAACACAACCATCCGGCGATTGTACAAGACAACTTGGACGAGATCGAAGAGTTTTCCAAGGTAGCGTGCTTGTGCATAGGGTTCTTGGAAACGCTGAATGTGCAATATCAGGACCTGCACAGTGAGATACTTGATCCACTTCATGTATTGTTGGCTATCGCCTTGGAGCTTCCCGAAGACACTTTCACGAATATTCACAAGTACGAGCGCAAGAGCGAAGTATGTTCTTCACTTATTGCTATCAATCACAACTCACCGGTAGTGTCTAGGATCATTTACGCTACATGAAGTACAGCAAATACACTCCGGAAGAGAACCGGAAGATTGGTAACCTGTGGATTGTAGGACACACTGGTTCGTCTTCTCCAGTTCTCTTCCGTCGCTGAGCATCTATATGGTAGTATACTCTAGACATCGGTTCTTGGACTTTACTGTTCCGCCAGCCTGTCGCCGCACTTCAGGTTCAGAACCATAAGACTGGCGAATGGAAGTATGTTAAGCCCGTGGATGCGACCTTGACTGTGAACACTTGTAACGCACTCTCATTCCTTACCGGCGGATACGTGCTGAGTACAATTCATCGGTAAGACGCTACTCAGCTTGGACGCTTTCGCTTCAGTATATTGACGTGTTAATAATTGTCAGTCTCACGTCTCCGCCGAAAGACCAGGAACATGTGGATAGACTTGGACTGCTCTACTTCTCCCGGTGAGACACTCCTTCGGCTGATGCGTCACGTAAGGCTCACTCCGAATGCATTTCAGGCCGAACAACGATGTCCGCCTGAACACTGTCAAGGGCTCTCCCGTGTTGGAGTGCGAAGGCTTTGCCCAGAACGTCTTCGAGGAAGGCGGACACCCCGTCCCAACGATGGAACGTAAGTGTGCTATCTGCGATGCAGCACTTTCATTCGGTCGCTGAACGCGGACTTTCAGAGTGGACCTTCGCGAAACAGAAATGGCAGCGTACACCGAAGAACATTCGCGGCGACCTCGAACTAGAGACCGCTGAGATCCTCCCCGGCTTCAGGGAGAAGATATACGACGACTATAAGGTTGCTGTCTGATACAGTCAACGAGCAGACGAATTTCGTCATATCGTCATTGTAACATTAGAATACGTCTTCACGGAGAAAATTGGAATTTCATGTTGTATTACTGTGCTTGTCGTTCGGTGAGTCTTATCTCTTGGTTGAAGCAGGGTCTAGCACGGAGGTCTGCACCTCACGCAATATCAGTATCTTTGTCGCACACTATCACACACTTGTGGCCTTGCCCGCTTAGGAAGAACGGCTGCTATTCTGGATTTCTACGCGTACACTGTGTCCATTCTGATGGGAGAAGGGCAAGCCATAGGCAGAGAGTGCGCGTTTCAGTGGTGTTAGAGAGCGCTGGAGTCAGGAGGTCGCATAGCACCATCGGGCTACGCTATGAGGTGACAAGTACGCAGGCTTCTATTGCATTAGTAAGTGGTCAATGCAAGGCGTAGCAAAGATAACAACATGTGGAGACTGTCCATAAAAGACGGGGGAGGTTTGTTCGCATCTCAACAGCTTCACTGACCGCACGTCTACTATAGAGGCAGCACAAACTATTCAGAATGCCAGTCCCAGTTGAACTCGGTGCGTACAACTACGTAGCGGAAACGAAGGTCAGTTTTGCGTCACTTGCCATACGAAAGATCTCTCACAGCGTAGATAGGAGGACCTGGACTGGGCTGACCTGGTCACTATCGACCTGAGCCTCTACAGTACTCCAGAGGGTCGGAAGCAGCTCGCGCATAACCTGATCAAGGCTGTGCGGGAGGATGGGTTCTTCTACGTGAAGAACTTCAACATCTCGCAGGAGCGAGTCAACCGACAGTTCTGGATTGGCAAGCAGTTCTACGAGACTACTCCTCTTGAGGAAAAGCTGAAACACGTGCCCGAGGGTCTTGGTATGCATATTTTGGTGTCCGTACACCTCATTTACTCATCTGGGTGTTAGATAACGGCGCTTTCAATGGCTATGTGCCAGCTGGTCGTCGGATGTAAGTACCTATGTTGTATAACATCTCTATCTTAGGTGATAATTCTATGCTAGCCTCGACGTCGAATCTGGTCTGAGGGACCGTGTCGAAGTCTACAACATCCCTAGTAAGCCATCTTTGTCACAGCAACACTCTTTGGACTTACGCAAAGTCCCTTCAGAATTCAACGGCGACTTCAAACACGCCCACCCGCCTGCCATTACGGAGCACCTTCCAGAGATCGAGGAATTTGCGAGGGTATGTACTCTCCCTAAAGCACGGTGTCTCCGCCTTACCTTCCTATCTCAGTCATTGCACTCTGAAATCCTGGACCCGCTGCACACCATTCTAGCTATCGCGCTCGAGCTCCCCGAAGACTACCTGCGGAACCTTCACACGTATGAGAAAAAGAGCGAGGTAACTATCGATCCGCCAATCTCCCTGCTCTCACGCAGCGCTGAACTCCGCCACAGGATCATCTTCGGTACATGAAGTACGGCAAGTTCTCGCCCGAGGAGAACGAGAAGCTCGGGCTGTGGGGCCGTGGCCACACCGACCTCGGCTCGTTCACGCTCCTGTTCCGCCAGCCTGTCGCCGCGCTTCAGATCAGGAACCACATCACCGGCGAGTGGAAGTGGGTGAAGCCGCAGGACGGCACCGTCACTGTCAACACGTGCGACGCCCTCAACCTGCTTACGGCTGGGTATGTCAGGAGCACGATCCATCGGTGAGTTAGAGCGAGCAGACCCTATTATCATGCAAGGAGTTAAGTGTTGATGTCCTTGCCAGCGTCCACTCTCCGCCGAAGGATCAGCAGCACGTCGACAGACTCGGTCTGCTCTACTTCTCTCGGTACGTCCATCGAAGCGGCTCGGAGAATGCTACTTACTATGATTGCAGTCCTCACAACGACGTGAAACTCGCGACGATCAAGGAGTCTCCCGTCCTTCAGCGCGAGGGTTTCACGCAGAACGCGTTCGAGGCCAGCGGAAACCCCGTCCCAACCATGGAAGGTGAGCCCGTAGTATCCGCCCTCCCTAGTCAGGATGCACTAACGGCGCGTGCCAACAGAGTGGACCTTCGCTAAGCAGAAATGGCAGCGCACTAAAAACGTCGTCCGCGGCGATCCCAAGTTCGAGACCGCACAGATCCTGCCCGGCTGGAACGAGAAGGTGTACACTTAACGGCACGCGACCCACGACTGCTCGAAACAACTTGTACTATTAGATTGCATATGTTCCGCTAGGCGCTACACTGGGAATACACAATTGGCATCGCATTACAATTAGTCCAGTTTGATGTGCGCTATGAGTAGGAGTGTCCTTCGGTGTCTACACAGTCCGACGCTTGACGATACAATGTCCGACAAAAGTCCCGCGTGAGTGAGAAGTTGAGATGTAGATTAACTTGTTGTGTGTAGTTCACAATTATGAGATCATTGATCAGTCGCAGTTGTAGTAATCGCCTTTGATGACGGCAGGACAGCCTTGGGTATCTGTGAAGACAAATATCGCTTAGAGGCCATGCATCAAGGGAACATGAGGGATATACCTTTGTTGGTTGGGCAGTCCGCTGGGTCATCGCAACACTTGATGCAAGCTCTGTTGGCTGATGGCTCTATAAGCTCGACGTAGTGCTTATAGCCGAGGCACTGGCTGCCTTGCGGGTTTCCCTTTCCACCAGCTCCGCCGCTGGAGTCGTACTGGCCACCGTCATCATTGGGGTTTAGACGGGTGAGATGACTCGGCCGGATGCAGCCAGTAACTATCCAGAACAACATGTCAATACGTATAACCAAGCCAATGTGCACATATGAGCAGCTCACGTTGTGCATAGCGTTCTCCGTTCTTGCCCTTCCCTGTCTTGAACTGGACATGGCTCCACCAGTCGGAGGGAAGCTGTCCCTGCTCGCTCGAGTATCGACCGTCGGGTGAGCAATATGTCTTCGTGCCGCCTGGACGTTCACTGTCGCCAATGTCCGTATGTGGGTCGCGCGGGACCATCATACTGTCAGCACAGAGCTTTCAGCATTGTTTCCGTGCGGCTGACATATTGATTCAAGCGTACCAGAATTTATCGGCATTAGTTACGTAGACAATGTTGTCCACGGACGCTGCCCGTGCTTGGAGGCTGTCCTCGTAAGGCGGGAGAGCGTATGCTGCGAGGGCAGATGCACATATGAGTGTCGTTAGTGCGTTGAGTTTCATGATAGTCGTAAAAACGGGGAAAAAATTCGAGTGTGTACCGATGAGAGTCGTTACGATTTGGGCCACCAGTTATAAACTCTTCACCAAAATATCACGATTCTGTGTGTCGGTGAGCTGAGCCCGCTGTGCCTTGCTTGGCTTCGACTCGCGATGCATCCCGTGAAATCAATGCCAGCTCCGAAGAGTAAGTTCCGTGTTCACATAGCGTGCGCGGTTGAGTTTCCGTACGTTACGCCC
>JANHOG010000142.1:0-24684 GCA_027627325.1 Phlebia brevispora
CGGCCGCTTTCTTGGACGCGAAGGACGCACGTCTGGACGCGTCAACACATGCGCGTGACACCCTTGAGAGGTGATATTCGTCTTCAGAATCTGAGGATCCATACTCGGACTCCGAGTCTTCGTTTATGTCGTCCTCGCTTGAAGGGCTTCCATGGCGTGCTTGCCGGACACGAGACATGGACGGTAAGGAGATGTCGGACGAAGCGGGAGACGAACAGCGAGACGACGAAATGGAAGGGTTCTTCTCAGGCCGGCTAGCAAAGAGAAAATCTCCAAGCTCGGCCACAGAAATCGTGGGAGACAATGGTTGTGGCGCCTTAGTCCTGAATATTGTCCTAGGGAACCTGATCCTGATTCAGCAAACACCCCGGACCAGCCAACAGACGTGTGCAATACTCACGCTTGGTAAGCACTGCCTGGTTTGAATTCATCTCCGACAAACGAGGCGAATGGGGGTCCTAAGGTAGAGTGTGGACAGGACGGTACCGAGCCTGCAGGAACACGCTCGCACCACTTCTCACGCTGGCACGGAGGCATACATGTGCAGGAAGGCGCGGCGATCTCATCGACACGACTTGAGGATGAACCTGAAACGCCATCGAGGATGCAGCCGAAACCCTGATCCACGAACTCTTCGCAGATGCATTCATTCCAGATGCTGCGGTACATGGTGTCAGAGGTAGGGGTCGTCAATGATTCCATGTCCAGTAAGGATATAGACGTTACACAACCACATATTGACGCACTTGACAGATTTTATAGAGCGTTTTACGCTCTGCACAAGCTTGGACTCTTGACTCTTTGTGTTCGGCAAGGCGCGCGCCAATTGTTTGTTATCATCACTGACATGCCCGCATCTCGTGGTTACTCCTTCGTCCGTACTTGGATCCCTAATGCCTTGTGTATCAATACACGTGTCGTGAACGGCCGTTGCAACGGATTTCTCGAACAAGGACGATACCACGGCACCAGCTGCACACAACACAGCCCTGGCTGGTGGAAGCTAGACCCAGTCTCTACGCTCAGATCTGATGGGCCGTCGTAAAATGAGCCACACGCCGTTATTATGAGGAACCCCCAGCGTTGCACGGGTGCTCAGGGAATGAGCGTGGACGACGGTGTGGTAACTGAAAGAAACAAGGTCAGATACATCGGGCAAAATTGCGAGGCGCAAGAGAAAAAAGTCACAGATTACTGGTACCGAATGCCAGCTTTCCATTAGCCGTATCGCTAGCCGTGTTGTGCTCGACATGCTTTCGTCGACGTGCAATGAGATGGAATGAAAAGATGGCCTCGCGCGTCTAGCGGATGCAGTCCCGCGAAGCTCGGGATGCTCGAGTAAGCGCTCGTTTTCGCCGTGTCCGCGACTTGCGCCTGTTGGTCCTTAGCGGTGACCACCCCTCCCAGCACTCAGCCGGTCCTCACTTTCCTTCTTTGCGGAGCATCCGCAATGGCACATGTCTTAGCTTCCTTTCGCCAAACACGCTTTCTGCCACAATTGACAAGGTCTGTGGTCAATAGGGCCGCTTTGAGACCTGTCCCACCGCCGAAGGGTATGTTTGAAGTCCGATGAAGTGAACGTGCACTCATGTGCAACTATCCTGAATTAGGAAAGATTGCTACGCCTGAAGATTTCTTGAAAGCCATAGGCCGGGAAACGGACACGAAGGTGACCGCGGAGTCATGGGAGGCGCTGTGGAAGCTGGACGGACAGGCCTTGAAGAAAGCAGGGCTCGCCGTGAATGACCGGAGGTGCGTACCCTAGACTCTATAACTATACGATGCACTACATGTGTTGTACCAGATACATTTTGTGGAGTATAGAGAAATACAGACAAGGGCACGAGCCTGCGGAATTCGCGCATCGCACAAAATCCAAGAAAAAGATACGCGGGTATGTCTCAATGACCATGGTGGCACATTCCCCATCATAATATTGCGTCTTTAGGTGGGGTCCATCAGTCCAGAATGGGAAACAAAATCGCTCAAAGCGACACAAAGTCTAGGAAAACCTCCGACTCCGCCTATCTCTCATGTTCTATGCGGAGCGTCCTTGACAGCTGCTAATACCCTGTAAGAGGTTTAATCCAGTACTCCTATTGTTTTTACTGCTCTCAAGACTTGTTATATCCTCTACATCATGTTGCTTGGTATGCTTGTGCATATGTGCCGCATGCGCCGTGAATGAGAAGATATCGAATGCGCCATCTTATATGAATTGTCTTCTCTTTGCGTTTGTTGTCAACAGTACTAGTAGAGTAAATTGTGACTCTAACTTGGTACACTTCCGTCTGTAAACATCATTATTCGCAACGGACTGCAGCCGGATGCTCGCTAGCAGTTACGCACCTACTTGTTTCATTTAGCTATCCGTCCGCTGCAGTAGGTACACATACATACTGGGAATACGAATGACATCTCGCAGGCTCGACGGTACAAGCAGTCAGTGGCTTAGAAATGTATAGTCGCATAAAACCACAAGTTATGAGTTCGTACAGGGAACAAAAGTACTCCGATACGGGGAATCGAACCCCGAGCTATCGCGTGAAAGGCGATAATGTTAGCCGTTACACCATATCGGATTGCGATTTAGCTTTCTTGAATATTCTGTATTAGAGATGATATGCTGACAGTGAATACTTAACGTGGGAGAGACCCCGCGCCGCAATAGCTTTTTCAATTGCCCTTCACACTGGACCCGACTTCGCAGACTAAGGACGTCAATCACGGAAAAGCAAGCCGCGTATGTTCTCTAGCATTGCGTCCATAACCAAATAACTCGTACGGTTGCTGAAAGAAACACACTATTGTATAGCACTGCTTGAGCGCAAATTCGGCCTGGATGTAGCAACAATAGCCATCTTGTACTTGCGGACAAACGTAGCAACACAACTTCAGCTATTGTCTGGCGATCCGTCATGCTCTTTCCTGTGTAGAATGCCCGTATTGGTAGTTTTGCTATCGAACACGCCGCATCACTCCGTCTAGGGCCCATCAGTCCCTGAGGAGCGGCTAGAGAGCAGGATATGACCGTGCTGGTAAGCTTTGTTCACTTTCGGTAACGTGATGTTAAGGAATTCTAGGGGTGAAGATCTCAGATGTGAGCGTGGGATGGCACGCCCCTCCGAAGCTCACATGAAGTGTGAAGTTGACGGCAAGGACAGTCTCCAAGTTCAAGACCCGACACGGTTTATATTCCGTGCTTTGGCCTTCGGATTTCATGCTCGTGGGCATGTAAAACGATTGCAATGGCTTTTAAAGAGGCTCGCGACAGGGTTATGCTCTCAGTGGCGATGTCGTACATACATTAAGGTTGTCTGCTTCACAATCCTCGTTCTCTACTAGAACGCTTAAGTAGGGCTTACGAACAAGCTGTGCTTGTTCTAGTGACACCGCGATGTGCCGATCAACCTGCCTTCTGATATCTTGATCGTTTAGGCCCCTTCAAATCTCAAAACTTCCCTCGTCATTTTTGGTTGCTCCGTTCACAATGTTCGTAGGTGCAATCATTCTGCCTGCAAACAGTTTAAAACATGGATGCAGCGGACTTCACGACCTTCAACTCCCAGGTGAGAAAAACATTCAATATCTTCTTTCGCACTCCTTACAGAGCGAATTTAGAGGTCGTCGGTATGGTGCCACTCGCCCACGCAAGGGCAATTCAACATGTCCGGGGATTACGCCGAGGGGCAAAGACTAGCGTACTTCGAATAAAGCAGCGTGCTTAATCCAGTGCACACGGGTCTTCCAGTGACCAGAACGTCTGCCCCAACATCTTGGCGCACCTTTCAATACGCCTCGAAGTCCCGCCATTTCTACAAAGGCTCTCACGTTATCGATGCGCATCTCGATTCATGCCGCTCCTGAGGCCTGAGGCAGCTCGTCGTTGGCGCTAGCTATCGGGAATTATCGATGGCGAGCACCCCATCACTGTCGCCTCCCATGCATCGTGGCAAAGACTCAACAAAAATGTAAGAGACGACGGACGGCTCATCAATCCATTGTTCAAGCCTGACGACATATAAGAGAGCACGATGCCGCCACTGACTGCACGCGCATGCGCCCATTCTGGCATCCCTACGCTCACACAAAGAAATGTATCAAACAGCACAAGACGCGCTGTACGATGCGCCGTTCATGGATGCCTTCAATCAATACATCGATCCTAGCGCGTTTGAACCCGAACGCCAGGACCCATCTGCTCTTGGCGCTTCATTTACAGCACTCAATTTCAGCGAAGCCGATGCAACCCTTTATCCGGCTGTTGACGTGGTTCCAACATCATCCACCCCGCATGACGTCCACAGCGTTCGGTCCCGCGAGTTCGTGAAATCTTTCACCCCTTTCAAAATGTTCGCGTCTATGGACACTCGCCCTTCTACATCTAGTATTCCACTTGCAGTGTATGTTATATTGCATTTCTCCGTCATCATCAGCCCTAAGATACCTTCAGGTGTCCTGCGCTCTTATCTCCAGGGGAGGGCTCCTTCAGCCAGTCCTCGTCGCATCCCCGTCGCCCCCCGCTCCTATGCCTTCATATGGGTTCGAGAGTTATCCTGAAAGCCTCATATACTATGACTACGGAAGAACGTTTGGCGAAGTGCCATTCTCTCCCAAATCTTCAGAGTCTTCGCTCCCCTCAACTTCAAACCCTAGCTCTGCACTCCCCTCTCCGCCGGTCTTTCCACTACCGCTAGGTGGAACGTCAGACATGCTAAGCTCTCCGGCCTTATCCGCCCTCTCACTGGGATGCAACTCGTCGCCCCTACCTCCGTTGTTAGGCTTGCAACTCCCGAGTGAGGATTCCGATCGTCCTGCGACTTCAGAACCTTCCACGTTCTTAATTCGGAGCCATATTACTACACGTCGTCGCAATTTCCGCACATCCCGTAGCCAATCTTCTCGCGGTCAGTCTTCTCTCACTGATACCGGCCGTGACAGGGCGTCAGCATCTTCTTCGACGTTGAAGAGCCGTGGACCTACAAAGGTGCCGGAAAAGAAGAAGCGCAAAGCAAGAGTCCACGAGATGGCGTTGTCCTCTTCACGACATCCTCCATATACATCTCCGGCCGCTCCACTGTCCACTTCTATTTCGTCGTACCGCGACGGCTCGTCCCTTCAGCACTTTCCAAACATTGGAACACTCCGTGTCGTTCCTCGCAAGGCGATTTACACCACAGGGCGCACACCTAAATGTCCTGAGGCCAAGGGAGCTTCAATGCCTCCCGAGGTCGAGATAGATTTGAGCAAGCCGTACGGATTCTACTTCCGCCACAACCGATGCACGGTCTGCGGTAGGATAGCTAAACGTCCCCAAGACAAGGGCCGCCACCTCAAGCTGCACATGGAACCGAAATGGATGCACTGTGACGGTGTGCCATTGTCTGCACTGTCTGAGTACGGTATCACGCTACGGGATGGCGACGAAGTCAACTCCTGGGATCACCGAAAGGATATTACCTATGGCGGTTGTGGACATGCGGTTAGGCGACAGGATGCCTTTTACAGACATCAGAGAATCTGCCCACATTCACGTATGAGATTGAGTGCCACGACGAGGGTGTAGTAGCGCTTTAAGCAACCAAAGGGTCGCCCTGGTCGGCCCTACTCCCCGGTTGCCTTTCCCCGTCTTCCCTCGTTGTCTTCAGCGCATATCGACCGGACCTATTAAGCCGCATTCCTCGTTTGAATTTAATTTCCAATGGACTACCCCCTTCTATCCATCGTCCCCCCGGTGCGCTAGCGACTATTTACAACTGCTTTTCATACGTTGTCACTGTTAGTAGCTAGTACTAGTAGAACGCGATCAGGTGATCTTGAGCGCCTCTTTAATGAACGCGTTGCACTGCGATCGATAACTTGAGCAAGTTGATCCTCCTGAGCGACTAGGGAGCTCGCGGTACGATTTGCGCCTCATAGTCACCATTCCTCAGAGCACGCTACGCACAGCGTACTATAGATATAGACCGTGATTTTGCTACTTTACACCACCTGAACGAGCCTTGGAGCTGGTAGGTTCTTCCATTCAAGTTAACCTTTCGAACGTATATCCATGATATCCCAGGTCTAGATGTCAACATTCGACTCCGGAACAACGCATGAACTCACCGGTCCTTCGGGAAATCCTCCTCTAAACGGTGCAGGCATGGTAGTGGCATGCGACTAGATATCAACATGAAATCGCCCTCAACCCGACCGCAGCGAATAGGCTTTGCCTCATGGCGAATGCGTGGAAGGGGCGTTTGTCCTGGGCATGAGGACGGTGATGGGATTACATCCACCTGTTTGGTAGAGGCTGTGCGTATTTCCGAGTATACGAGCGTCTGGGGCAGTGAATGGCGCTCACACCGGTCGGACAGAGGCAGCAACTTCCAGAGAACTATAAAGCTCTGCCAACATGCTTGCTAGGGTCTATCATCGCCCCATCTACTTCCTTCCACCTACCATCCCCGCAGAGCATGGCTGAAGACAACTGGAGCGAATGGCTGGTCGATAACGATGACATGTACGCCCCGAGCTCTACCTTAGACGACTTGCCCAAGTTAGGAGGAGCTTTGGGTATCGTATCCGCAGCCCAGGAGAATAGCAGCAAATATATTTACAAACTCGATGCAATCGATTTCTCCCTTCCCACGCTGGGAGGCCCTCTAGACGACGACAAAGCCTACATCGACAGCAACGGAGTCGATGTCCCTGTCTCTGATCTGCACATCAGCACAGAAACTACTGTACTTCCGGTTGGCGAGGAGTATGTAACACATTATACTCTGATATACTTAGCGCCCTCACCAGTCTGCATGGCTTACAGCACGCCATCAATCTTGGTCTTCCCGTCTGACCTTGTTCCTCGCGAAGATCATCGTGGATCAGCTCAACTGGATCCACAACGCCTGACCCCAGACTATCACCCTCCCAAGTGTGAGCGTGACTCAGAGGACGACGTAATACCATACTCTCCTCTAACAACCTACCATGATCCTACTCCGCTATCCACCCCTCAGGCCCAAACCTCCCAGCTTCTGCGCGAGAGGTTGAGTGCCGTTCAGTCATCGCCATCTTCGTACGGTGACTCCGAGGAGTATTTTGATGTTATCGAGGAGCATGAGGCTGAAAGCGACAGCGGCTCTGAATACGATCCAGAAGAAGGCTCCGGGTCACGTTCCCGTCTCGCATCACAGCGAAAACGGCGCAACAGGATCCACACACGCAAGACACAACGTTCTCCTTCGTTCCACTCCTCCGACACACCACCGCTATCCCCCAGCACGCTGTCCGCCACATCTTCCATCCCCAGTTCTCCGGCTTCTAACATATCTCCGCTCCGCCCTGGACGTCTCCGCTCGAAACAGGTGACATCCACGAACGTGCCGTTTAGTCGCAAATGTACCATCTGCAAATACGAGCCGCCACGCAACTGCAAGGCGGAGATGGCGAGGCACATGAACACCCATACTTACGAAGAGCGAACCCGCCTGTACGGACATGACTGGTTTTGCTGCGGCGTGCCCGTCAGCAGAGCCGAAGACTTCGGCATCAAGGACACCAGTAAGGCGAGGACATGGGAAAACATGAGCGGCACGATGGGCAACAAGCTCATGGTAGGAGGATGCGGGCAGTCCTTCGTCAGGAGGGACAGCTACAGAAGGCATCTCAACGGCAAGAGATGCAAATGCGTCGGAGACGCTAGAGGTGACTGGGTTCCTGGGAATGCTCGGCACCGCACTCGGAGCCTCTCGCCTGCTGAATGATCGCACGAGCTGGTAAGCCTATTCCTGATGCACGATGGAGCATCATAAGTCTGACTTTCTTGCAGCCGCATAGATTACATGTCTGAGCAGCGATCGTTCGATTTCTCAACCTGTTTTACGTTTCTCTGGTTTCAACATTTGTAGCGATAGCATCTTTTCTCTGTTCACCCAACTGGGACCCTTATCTGGCATCTTAGCTCTAATGCTGCTAACAGCACTCTCACTCTCGTCTATGCTTATCACCATCTACGTTTTACTTCTGTTGTTTGTATCTCTTCCGTGTATTTGCTGGGAACGCCTGAGGCACAGGTTCAGCAGACATCTATTTTCATCTAGTGTAGAGCATGCATCGCCCATGCACGACAGGTATTGCCACGCACGCTTCGCTGCATCGCTTCGTGAGAAGACAGCCAGGTGTAGTTGGAGTCATAGCGCTACAGCAATAAATACAACTAAATAAAGGTTGAGTTTGGACCATTAGATTTAAGTTAGAAAAGGCGTTTGTTAGAACACGGGGGCATCACGGAGGAACAGCCTTTTCTCTTCCTTCTGCACCCATTTCGCAATGGCGTTCGCTGCATTGACGATAGCGCTCTTCGGCAGCAAAGGCGACATCGCGAGGTACAACTCGAAAGGTTGTGTAATCTAGGGGTGTCGTCAGATCGGTTGTTCACAATCGAAATACCACAGCATACCCAGCCCATCAGACTCTCGCGTTCTGTACGGAGGTATTGTAGCTTGAGAGTACTCTCCTGGCCAGACTTTGCATGGATGTTATCATGCAATGTTTGGTAGAGCGTTATCAATCTAAAGGAAGTGTGAACCCTTGTCATCACGCGGTTAAATCGGAGAATTCTCACCGCCGCCATTCATTCGTATCGTCATAAGGGTCTTCGAAAATGGGCATAGTGACCTGAACTTGCGGTCGACTCTTGTACAGGAAGTGACGCAAGCCCGGGATACTCAGATCGCCCACACAATACTCCGTTCTTCCCGCAGTGATAGCGTCCACAATGGCTTGCATGAGTCCGTCCCGCTCTAGTTTCTAAGATCCTGGCGGTAAGAAGAGGATGACGACAGAGATGCGTTTACAAACCTCTGACACTGTTGAACACCATCCCCTCACGGCCTCAAAGTCTGCTAGCCCACACACGCATACAAGTCCTATCTCAACTTTGGGCGCAAGCTTGGATGTAGACGGGACAGCGACAGACGTTCCTGTGCTAGTATCCGAGACGGTTTCAGCAAGGGATTGTTGATCGCTGTTCGCACTTCTGCCTTCCTCATTCACTTCAGAAGGTAGGGGTTCTGTCTGATTTCCGTCATTACGTCTCAAGAATGTGACATAGGCGTTGACGAACGCCTGAGGGTTGAACTTTGGAAGACATATGGGTAGGAAGGAAGCAGATGCGGACGCATTAACAATCGAGGGTGAGTGCACGGTGTTAACAAGGATGTGCAGATCTAGATGGCTGTAATTTAGCTGTTGTAAGGCTGACATAGCGAGTTGCTCACCGGAAGGGTGTATTGAGTGCTTTCTTGGACGAACAAGAGTCACAACACGTCCTTGCGCGACCATCACAACGTACAATATGTCCTGAAGTACAGATTAAGATTGCAACAGTCCATTGGCGATTTTATAATTAGACGCACCTTGATCTTTGTCGCAGGAACAAGACTTTCCGCTATTGCCTTCCGCAGACCTGGCTCAAGCTTAAGGCAGTAAAGTGAGGATGTGCTCATTGCAAGATCAAATTCTAGCCGATCCAGTAGCGAGAACAAGAGCGGCTCCGCACCTGCAACATACTCAGGACTTCAGAGTGATAAGCAATTGCAAGCACAACATACCGCTCAGCAAGCGTCGTAGGTCAAAATTGTTACGCCTTTGGAACATTCGGCGTAATTGCTCCGCAGAGACGACACTCAATATCTGCAAGTGCAAGTACTCAAGATGGAATCGTGTCTTCCTTCGCAAAGAGTCATATCAGCTGTCTCCAGATGTGGCCTTCAACCAAAGCGGTGTTACTCACTACCGACTCAGGTTCTCCCCACGACGAGACACACGCATAATATAGCGGTGTACGCATGAGGAACGTGATACGGGTACGACCAGCATTGATGCAACGTAGTTTGTCTCCGTCGTCGATGAATACGGAGATAAGAGCCTGCATCAAGCCAATGACGGACGTGAAGTTGTCAGAGTCTTCGTCCTCCTGCCGACTTCGCAAAATAATTGTCATGTTCAGTGTGCGAGCAAATCATCCAGGTCGAGGTCGCATACCTTATGAATACGGGCTTCCCGGCATCCGTCAAGACAAAATATTGGCGCGGAGGGTATGGTTCGACTACACACCCGAAGCAGTTAGTATCGGGACTGAATAATATATGCCATCCGACATACCAGGAACTGAAAGCTCTATATCCACAGCTCTCTCTTTACCCTTGCCCTTGGAGGCCCGAAGAGTCGCTTCTGCATTTACGATGAAGCGATCACCCATAAAGCCGAAGTATTCACTCACCACTAGTCTCGAGCTTATGTGCCAACGTCCGTTTTAACTGCTCCCTTAGTGTTCGCTTTGCTTCATCGTCGGTGACGACTGCATCCATATGCGCCGAGATGGTGGCATTATCTGCGTCGGCATCGACGTCCAAGTCAGGTACGAGCATACTCTCGGCGGCTACATTCATGACGGAGACCGAGGAGGATGTGCTTTCGCCTCCCAGAAAGCTCGGCGGTGGCGATCCGGACACTGGGGTTGCAGCAACAGACGGTGCATTGCTATACACGCGGATATTCGTGAGAGATGGCGCGGAATGGAGGACTGGTGGCACGAGCCGAGATGGCGACGGGATAGGGATGGGCGTGCCAACATGAGAGGCAGGTGTTACTGATCTCGACCGAGAGTGCGAGGACGGCTTTGACATCGTACAAGTAAGTGTCTCGATACCCTTGCAATCTGTGGGACAAGGGTGAATTTCAGAGCCAAGTTACCAGGACATGCCCTGCGGTGTTGCTTAGAGATGGTGGTGGCCAGAGACAAAGCTTGAAGACGACCGTAGCAGCGCTTACTCGCTGGCTCTTGTACCACGACCACCATCTCGACCGCAAGTCCTCTCTCAGCAGCTCTCAGCTCGGCGGCAGCAAGCAAAGCGTGTTCCGTCCCTCAGCCATTAAGGATGAATACTTCCCGACAGAAGCGAGGGGACCCCTGGTTCGATGACGGTAATATCATCCTCGTGACCGGCTCAAACGACGAAGCAATTGCGTTCAGAGTGCACCGTAGCGTGCTCTCTAGGCATTCCGAAGTGTTTCAGTCGATGTTTGAGGTCGCAAAGCCCCCTCCAGACTCTGAACATGTCGATCAATGTCCCGTTGTACATATGCCAGACTTGCCAAACGAGTTGAGCATTCTCATCAAAGCGTTATACGATGGCGTTGGCTTGTGAGTGTGCACAGTCTACCTTGCCTGTGGGGGTGTTGTTACTTTAACTGAAGCTTCTTGATACAAATTCTAAATGTAGTCCCATACAGAACCGTAGCATCCATGATTTCTACTACGTGACTGCAATCTTACGATTATCGACCAAGTACTGCATAGGTCATCTACGCGCAGAGGCCGTCAGGTACCTCACTCGGACATGGTCATACACGTTGCATGGTCATGATACGATGTTGGAGCTAGCCCTAAAAGCAGCTGCGGTCGATGGATTATCATATCCTTTCGTCCATCCTCTTCACGTACTCCACCTGGCCCGACTTACAGATGTACGCATTATAATTCCATCGGCCCTGTATTTCCTCTCCCTATATCCCCTCAGTGATCTTCTCGCTGGCAACCATCCTAAACTGCAGGTTGACAACCCATCACGCTTGTCTTCCGAGCTCACAGCAGAGGATCTACGGGACTATACGTTGATGTATCAGTATCGCATCACGGGGATCATGAACTTCGTGCGTCGTCTCTGTGTACAGCACATCCCGGCAGTGGGTTGTTCTGGGGGCAGAGACTGTATGAAAGCTTTCGCCACTCTGGGTGCACGTCTTTCAAGCGACTGGGTACCACGCACAGGACCTCTGCATTTCATGGTGCAAGCTATGGACGAACTGGCTAATTATTCAAATGCCTGTGCGTCCTGCAGAAAGGCCTTCCGTCAAGACGTTACAGCAGCGAGAGAACTGTTCTGGAAAGAGATGCCCACAACTGTCGGCCTCCCGCCATGGGAAGAGCTCGAACAAGATTTAAATCTTCCACCTCTCCCCAATATATCTGCCCCTACTTTCTAGCCGGTAAGTCCAACTGTCTTCCTTGCACCCATATCGCCGTCCTGTTCCTCACATCCCCTAAGCACCACCATTTCTCTAGGGCTTCGAGTGTCAAGGTCCAGCTGCTCATGACATCGGCTTGTTCATCCGCGAGGAAATCCAGGGGGCCTACGCCTGTTCCATTATTAGGGTCAACCAGCTGGACTGCCGTATGACGTCACGTTAGCACTGCACCGAGCGAATGTAGATACCAAGGTCAATCAATTGGATGCTTACTGCATTGGGCGTCGAATGATGCCCCCTTCATGAACGTACCGACGCCGTTGGTCAACCCGAGCGCAAGAGCGCCTCCACGAGTCGCCAGATACAACGCCTCCGTCCAATCGATAGAAAGCACGCTCTTGTCATCGCCATCTGCTTTCGTGTGCGATTGCGCCGCCTTTCCCATAATCCTAGCCCCTTCGCGCATCCTGGACACCGCCACGGCTTGTCGCATGCTCGACAAAATATCGATGTGATAGCCACCCGCGATATCGGTCCCCAGACCGACTTTCACGCCGTTGTTGAGCGCTTCGCGGAGGCGGAAGGGTTCTGCTGAAAAGTACGCATTTGAAAGCGGGCAATGCGCGACGGCAGTTCCGCGCTTTGCAACATGGGACAACGAAGGCGGATCCAGGAACGTGCAGTGTGCTTGGACGGTACGCGGAGTGAGCAGTCCGCTCTACCGGCGCAACTCAAATCAGTGTCAATGAAAACCAGTAACAATCTGGCTACTCACTCTCTCAAAAACCTCCATATCTTCAACCCCACGCTCAGCACGGACCCATTCAACTTGGTCGTACGCCTCGGCCATATGGCTCTGCACGCGCAGGTTCTTCGCCTTCGACAGCTTTCCCAGGCCGAGCAAGAGTTCATCGGAGCACGTTGGGACAAATCGAGGTGTGAGTACGGGCTCGACCAGAGTCGTGCCAGGGGGGAGCTCGTTATTGAGCGCGATGCACTTGTCGGCGAAAGAAGAGACGGCAGTCAAAGATGCAGCTGCAGATGCCTCTATGTATGAAGGCCGTGAGGAGATATCCATAGACAGTTTGCCGACAAACGCCCTGATGCCTGCGTTCATCATGCACTTCGCCAGAATCAGGCTGTACAGGAAGTCAGATAGAAGTTTTCTCTCATAGTCGTTGTCACCTTACTTAGTCTCTTCCTTGATGGTGCCGAAGAGGAGAACGGCACCAGTGCCGTGTTCTATGAGTCTCTCAGCGAGACGAGTGTATACTTTGTGTGCTAGTGATGGATCTGCGTCGATTCTCTCCTCCGCTTTGAAGGCGTACTCGTCAAGCCACTTCATGAGGGGGAGGTGAAGGCCGGTGCCTTGATACAGGAATTGTGGCGCGTGCAGATGTAGATCGCAGAATGTCGGCAGTAGAAAGCTCCCTTTTGGAACCAGAATAAGACGTCCCGCAGATGCAGCAATCTTTTCGATTGCATCCGGGGTGGTTGCTGGCCCGATGTAATCGATGAGGCCTGTGTATCCAATATCTTGTAGAAATGAGGATCAGGGATCTTCGCCGTATGACCACAGTTGACTGACCGACAACATGGTCCTGGAGTATCTCCAGTTTTCCCAGCTCTGGGCAGTGCACTAAATCTCCTCTTACAAGCATACTACCCAACTTGTATTCCTGACGTTAGTGTTCACTTGTCTAGTCACACGGCGCGTAAACACAAACAAAATAGACACCAAACTCACCCTCGCTTCACTTGGCTGTTTGTGATTGAATGGACAAGGGAGTATAATCGACCTTCAGGGGTGGACAATCGGTGCGAAGAGTTGCTTTTATAGCCACACTTTCGATATTATCAGCAAGCGAAGGCGTCCCGTCACGGTATGAGGAATGGTCTGATCCACTTCGTCAATGCTAATCTAGGTGAAACGCACTGAAACTGTTTACCTTGGTTTCAACCCCCTTGCAAGAATATACGAACCGCTGTTCCAAGTCAGCTACAACCGCCCGACTCCCCGCAGTACCGTTTGCATTGACGAGCGCGTGGCAATGCTCTGCAGAAGATCGAAAGGCAGATTGGTGCGAGAGCGCTCGCAACAACATCGACTTTCTACAACCCCTGGAAAATGTAGCATTGATAAGCTAGTGAAGTGCTGTTGTCAAAGTTTGTCTTTGACGGCGATGAAGCTGTTCAGCGGCGACTCGAACGAAGCTGCATTGCAGGCGATAAGATAAGATCGAGACGAAGTGCGACGGATCATGTCCTTGCGTCGATAAGATCAATCACGCGTAGATAAGATACAGGTAATTTGTGCGTGAGGCTCGAAACTCGACTCAGACATCGACCGCCATGCAACCTTAGCATCACAAACATCCTAATAGTTTATTTGCCGTCCCACCTATCGCTATTTTTGAGATTTGGTTGTAGAGTAACTAGAATTACCGCTTTATATCCGGGACAATATGCTGTTCTGTCCAAGTTGCGCAAATCTCCTAGTCATCTCCACTGAAACGGGCTATAACAAGTGGGCGTGCAATACCTGCGCCTATGAGTTCCCTATCACGAAACAGGTGTGTTGATTGTCACATATATGTATCTATGCATCTGATGACTCTCTGTAGATGACATCACGTACAAGACTGAAGCGGAAGGAGGTAGACGATGTCCTTGGCGGAGACGACATGTGGAAGCATGCGGATTCAACTGCGGGTCCGTATTACAAGTTCTATACGTGGTAGCATATCATCAATCTCTCTCCAGCTTCATGCCCGAAGTGCGACCATGGGCGGGCATACTTCTACATGCTTCAGATCCGTTCTGCGGACGAACCTATGACGACATGTACGTGCTTTCGCTCATGTTGGATAAGCACCCGATTACTAACAGTTTCTCATAGTTTACAGGTATCGTGCTTCGCAAATCCACAGTAACGACGGGCTCATTGCATATCTAGATGTGCCGCATGCGGGCATCAATGGAGAGAAAACTAGCAAGCAATTCGGTCTCTCTACGGCTCTTGGGCAAAGTTCTGAAATAACCGCAATAATACCTCTGTTGAGCTTTACAACCCGTGACTTCAATATCATCCTGTCTGGCCCACAGTTTCTGCATCACCATGATGGCACAAGAAGTCCGACGGCAGCTTTGCAGACAACCGCGCTGACAATCGTGAATCTGTGTGTACATCTCTCTAAGAAACACTTCTCGGGACAACAACTACCTCCTACGGAAATCTGCCTACAGATGGAAGCTGCTGCCGTCGTGCACGTCCAGACATCGAGAGGCGGCTACCCTCGAGCGGTAGATTCAAGGGGAAGAGTGATTTTTTTAGCTCATGCTCATACCGATCCCTGACTTTTACCTTCGGTACGTATAATGGAGATGTCTGCTCGCCCGTAAGCCTCGTATCATCGAGGTCTTGATGCGATCAAACACCGTTCACAATGCTGGTGCTTGGCTATATGGTATCCACCCTATTTGAATCAATGCTCATCATTAGATCCTAACGGACACAAATATGGACCGTCAGCTTGAGCTTCCCTAAGGAGTAGGATCAGCTCACTGGACACAGATAATCTCATCACAAGCGATAAAGACACAAAACTCTGCGATCGCGATGTTGTGCTGAATTGACCGAGAAGTACGCGTACCCGAAGGACACGACAGGAGACAGTCAGAACCGGAGTCGATCGTGGTAAGCTGCGAAGTCAAGACGCGAATACAAACCTGTATGATATCTCTCTCTCCTGGAATGTTTGGGACAATGATGCCGCCAGTCCCCGGATGCCGTGGACTCACTCGAGCGCGTCAGCGCTAATCACTAACAGTCCACGTGAATGACACGTGTATATGACATCACAGTCGCGCCATAGGCGCTGGAACTGTTGGGCTCGGCGAGCTCATCGTGCACCAGGACTCGGACGCACTCTGGCGTGTTCTAATCTCACCACGAACATTGGAGACTTCAGGTTACCAGTCCAGGACATGTCTATCAGATATTTGACTGCGAAGATTGCTCAACAAGTATGCCGGTCACTTGCGCAGATCGATATCTGTGCACCGCTGACATGGATTCCACTAGATTGACGAGGAGCTCATGAGCAATACAGGTGCTTTCAGCATCGACCAGGTAAGAATAACCAATTTATCCTTGTTTAAATTCACTTACGTTGTTGAAGCTTATGGAACTTGCAGGGCTGGCGTGCGCACAGACATTAGCAACTGTGTACAAGAGGGATAAATACTCTCGCGTCCTCGTTTGCTGTGGACCTGGTAATCAAGGAGGCGATGGGCTAGTTGCTGCAAGACATCTAGGTGAGTTGATGCATGCTGTTTCAGATGCAATACTTCAACCCTCTTGCAGGAATGTTTGGGTATAATCCGGTGGTCTGGTACCCGAAAGTAAGTCAGATTAACCGTCAATGACCCGCACGCATTGATGTGATTTTCGCCAGCCAGGGAACAAGGAAATTTACCAGGTATGTTGATGCTTAAGACGCACACACCTAGAACTTACGAAGTTCTCTAGCGTCTTCAAGCTCAATGCAAGAACATGAAAATCCCCATTTTAGCCCCATCAAACGAGATGAATCCTCTACGCGATGCGCTCGCTCGCTCAGACGTAATCCTCGATGCGATCTTTGGATTCTCATTCAAGCCCCCTGTGCGCGCACCCGTTCGATGCCGCTCTCCCTCTTATCACAGCATCGGGTCTTCCGATCGTCTCCGTTGACATTCCGTCTGGATGGGATGTCGAAAAGGGCAACGCAGCCGGCGTAGGACTGAATCCAGACGTGCTCATAAGTCTTACAGCACCAAAGGAAGGTTCAAGAGGATTCAAAGGTCGCCATTTCCTCGGCGGCCGCTTTGTCACGAAGTGAGTGCGCCTTCGAGCCCACCTGATATCTACGCAGATTAAGCATGTTCTTCAGGGCGATGGAGGAGAAGTTTGAACTGAACCTGCCTCAGTACCCTGGCTTCGATCAGATCGTCGAGTTACCTCGGGAAATAGAGGTAAGCTATCATGTGCATAGCTACATACCAGGGCCCTTATAAGTATTGAACACTGGCAGTGAAGGACGAAATGGAATCGTCAATAGAACAACGAAGCTCGGCGGAGAATCAAACAAGCAAATTGTAACATAGATAAATGAGCCGAAAAGTCCGTGTATCACTATCGTTGAGAGCAATCACAAATACACTACAACGTACGTGGAGAGAAAGAGACCCTATGAAGACGTTGTGTCATTACGACGTTCCTCTAGAACGGTTACGACGATGCTTGTGCATATGCTGAGCCCAAGACGCATTAGGGTCGTCCAGGTCGTCTAACTCGCCAGGGTCATCGAAGACAGCTATTGCAGGACTAGGAGGGTACTTGGCCCATAACCTGTCCTTCAAGTTCTGCCTGATAAAGGTGCAATTCGTCTCGGAACAAAGCCGGGACAGTTCACGTTCGATGGGCTGCACTTTTCGTCCGGACAGCCGTTCCATGAAACATACGATGAGTTCATTGTCATCTTGAAAGATAGCTTTGTACGAATGTGCGACCGCGTTGTTCATGTCAGGATCGCGTAAAATGGATAGGCGGCGGTCCTCCTTGTGCAGCGAGGGAGAATTCTTGCGAGCATCACGTCCCCTGAAGAAGACGGGGGCGAAACCGATCGCGTCCTGTATCTCCGTGGGCAAGTACTGCTTAGACTGAATGATCATGCCGAAGTTGTGCACGAACATTGAGAAGTCGAGCTCAAGTTCTTCGCCTCGTACCGTCCTGAACCAAAGCCAATAATGCTCAGCTGGACTCTGGCCGTCGACAATTGAGCCGTCAGAGACCCGCTGGTACAGGAGACGGTCCTGGGGCTGGACGTTTGCCACACCTTTGGCGACGCCGAAGTCCGCAATAGGGGACGATTTGTACTTCAAGCGTACGCGGCGATTGGAGGCACCACTGCCAGATGTAGTGGTATACATCTCAGCGAGAATCGCCACAGCGATGGACGTGATGATAGGAAGGATGTTTCCCTCCTGCGTAATACGGCACCACAGCTTCCTTGCGATCTTTTCGCTCCGTGCTTTAGGGAACCAGCGAAGACTGTCCTCCGCCATTGCTTTAACGTTCGAGGGCGCGCGGTCGTCCACTAGCACGCGCATTGCCGTTCTACCGTCCGCAAATAAGTAAGATCCTTCCCCTGGATTTGCATCGTCGTTGATGACTGGATGCTGGAGCGCGAAGTGGACGGGAATCGCGGGGTGGGCGTGAGAGAAGGTTGCCATACACGCGAGGAACGGATAGAAGGACTCTAATTCGATACGGTCCGTTTTACCTGTGAAGAATGTCAGGGCCTCGTCCAAAGAAATGAGGCGAAATGCGGACCACAATGGCGTTTATGTTCAGGCCAATCTTTGTTCTGGCATTCTGACGAGCAGTAAATGCGCTGTAAGAACCGTTGGTGACCCATGCACTACGAAATCACAGGTGAACGTACCTCACCACATGCGGAACACAGTCGTGTTTTCTCTGCAGATTGATGGCAGACCTGACAGTTGCCCAATTGACTCAATGGCAGGAATACATGCCGGTGACCTTCTTCGCAGGCCCCGCGGTTATCTAAGTGAGGTTTTGACATGAGCCGTACAAACAACGAGTCTGAGTGCGAAGATAGATGAGGCGAAGCGTGTAGTCAGCCTGAGATGGCCTGCAGCGTTCAACGACTCGACAGAGGAGGAAAAGGAGTTGAAATTAAGGGTGATGCAAGTTGTTACCGAAGTCACAAGTGTCTCTTATAGTACATCAGGAAAAAAAGCAAACGCTGGCGGGCGCTTGCGGGTTTTGCGGGTCTTGCAAGCGCTCGGAAGAACAGCGGTTAATCTTGCGCGCGCGTGCAAGGCAGGTTTGGTCTTGCGGTCCCTTACCAAGAGCCACCAAACATTTGGGAGTGTGGAAGGGCATGTAGGGTGGCTAAGTATTGCTGGGGCATGCAAGAGTGTACAAGTATTTCCAAAAATTTAGCCCATAATATTATTTTTTTTCACCTGTAGGGTGATATCCAGCGGTAGACACGCGTGAAATTATAGGAAATTGGCATCTACTAGGTAAGATACATGCATTCCCAGCATATAACGAGAGAGGGGACACAGAAAAACGCGTGACAACGCGTGAAATACCTAGGCTTCCGTGTGATCTTCCTCCTGTTCCTCGATCTCCGCCTCGTTTCCTGCGTCTTCATCGTCGCTCTCGTCTGCAAACATATCATCTTCCTCGTCGAAATCCTCCTCATTCATCTCGTCCTCAAATCCGTCCTCTTCCTCATCTTCCGCATCCTCCATCTCGTCATCCTCGTCCAAACTCGAGCACCCGTCACCTAGTATAGCATTGAGCGCGTCCAGGATGCTCAGAATGCCCCGCAAATGAAGGTGGCCGATTCCCCCGCCGAGGTAACGCATAATCATGTCGCGATCAACGAATCTGTCATCAATCAGCGGCGTAGACAGACCGAAACACGAAATATACTCACATGTCCATGTAGTAATGCCGATAATCCGACTGATCGTCGCCAGATCGCGCTCTCTCAAGAGCAGACTTGACTATCTGCACGTCGTCTGTATTGAATTTATCAAAATGAAATGCAGGGATGAGATGCACCCCGCGAATAACCAGACTGGGGTCGAGGAAACCGAACCAGTCCGAGTCTTCTCCATCCACGAATCCCACACGAGGCAGCCGGCGGGCCGCAAATCCACAAGGGGCCGATAAGTCTCGCCCGAACCAACGCACCCAGAGAAATTCCATCCTGCGAGGCTCGGGCCAGCGTCCCTCAGGACCAAGGTACTGGACATTCGCGTGAAAAATTCCGTATACGCGTGCATACCAATACGGGTGCCGCTTGTCTTCTGGCAGATCGTCTTCTCCCGGGTTCAGCAACATGATATCGGCATGTGTGCGAGGATTGACCGAATCCTGATCCCGGCGCGCGTCATAAGTCGTATAGTTGACGCACATCACTTGATGCCGATAGATACGGTTTGCAGCAATGCGGACATGAGACCGCTGTTCGTTCGTGAAAGAATGTTCTTCTCCGTTGAATTTGTTGCCCAATATCCGCACCAAGAAATGGTCCAGGAGGTCAGGGATGAAGTTCTGCGCGTGTCAGCCAAAATAATAAGCCAACAAAATGAGGTACTTACCTGAAGAGCGCGATCATCCGGATTTTTGGCAACAAGTGTTCGAAGATCTTCGCGGAAACGTTGTCCCTCGCCGATCTGGTGGTGTACATCGAAACGAACTGGCAGAAGGTCCTCTGTTTCGCCGTCCTCGAACCCAAAGTAGGCCTCTTTCCGAGGGCGGCCGAGCCGTTTGGGTTGCGGATCTTCGGTTTGAGCGACCGGATGGATTTCCTGCGTTGGGGAACTCTTTCCCGCCTCGGCTTCGCGTTGCTTGATGAAGCGCAAGACTTTCGCTCATTCCTGCTTCGTTGCTATCTGTCCTTTGTGCTTGTTCTTGCTCGTGAGCGCGTACCACCGCTTGACGCGCTTGTGCTCGGTTTCGCCCTGCGGCATGAAGGGAATAAATTCGTGTAAAATGCGAATAAAATAATCGTTTACATACCCACTGAGTAGAATAGTTCTCCGTCATTCCAAACCTTCGAATAAACTCGGCGGTGTGTGGGAGATCGTGCCATTTGAAGGTCTTCAAATTGAGATGCTTGATTCTTCTCTCGTTGTTTGTTGCCTTCCCGCTCGTGTTTTGACCTGATTTTTGATTCGCAAGCTCTCTACGCTTCCGAGCTTCGCTTTCGCGATGCAGTTCGTACGTGGAGATTGACTTGCTCTTGCGCGCGAAGGCCCGGACTGCTTTCCCTAGATCGGTAGTGACGCGCTCGAGTATCTTGATGGTCGGCTCCGTGTGCATCCGCAACTTGCCCATCGCGTGCCATAGTAAGAGATACCATAACATGTCCATAACGACACGTTCTAGAGGTGCCAGCAGAAGTCCTTCGATGCAAGGGATTATGCACTGGAGAAAGCAGGTTAGAATGATCATAGAGTTAAGTCTAAAAGTACTCACTTGGAGGATATCTTCGTAGTCGCGTGCCGCTAGCTTCTTCAACTCGGATACATTGTCAGTAAAACGTCTGATTGTATCGTTTCCGAATGTGAGGACGCGTCGAAACCTGAATGTTATGCAAAATCAGCGACATTCCCGGGTACAAGCGCGGGCGCTAACACGTACCTGTGGTCGAGCTCTGCGAGCAATTTCTTGTCTAGGCCGTTGAGTACGCGTAAAATATGTATGAATACGGTACGCCATACGCCGAGTTCGAACGTGTGCAGCATATCCGGCGCGAACATTGAGTATACGTTGAATCCGGTGAACGCGAGCCGAATAGAGAACGCGCTCTGACGTGTCATAGCAATTAATTCTCGTCCAAATGCATAAAGATGGCCGTGAGAATACGTACTCTGCTTGGTAAAAGGGATCTATCATTTAGTAGGGCCTTTGCGAGCGCCCCATTGACCGCCGCTCCCTTGAGAAAGATCGCGTCTCTCACTTTTGCAATGTCGGCTTGGAGGGAGGCGTTATCGACGCGTTTGTGTGCCCTTCGCTTCATATCCAGCGGCAGACCCATCTGAGGCACGTGTTTCTTGAGGGTATAGCAGTTCGGACATGGACAATTCGCCAAAAACTTGAGACAAAGCATGAGAACTCTGTCAAACATTGTAAGCAAGGCACTGAATACAGCGAGCAATCATACCTTTCAGGATAGTCCGAACAATACAGAAAAAATCGAATAAACATACGGCGGAGTATCTCGTCCCCGCATTCCACCAAAAGCCCATTCAGATAAGCCTCCATCAGCTTTGGGTTAAGCATGATGAGCCATATCACGTGCACGAGGTCGGTCTTCATGAGCTTTAAGACATCTTTCGACAGCGGTTGACCGTGTACAGCCTTGTATCTGTCCTGTATATCCTTGGGAAGCTAGTTTTTCTTACGTTAGTAGACGACGGGCCGAAGGGGACGCAAACTTACCGAGGGAATATAAGCAATATGATGCGCGGCGAAGCTATTCGCTTTGCAGCGAATCTCCTTCGATAATCCGGCATCGTGCATGTACCCAGTCCACAGGCTTGCCGTTCCGAAGCTTGTCAGGGCCGTACCATCCGAATAGAGTATCAGCGGCATGACGAAGTACTCGACCTTCGGGTCATCTGCAGGGTTCCGCGGCATTGCGCGAATCTTCGCTTCCTCTTCCAGCATCGCGTCCGACGTGTAGATTTCGCTGTGAATCCGCTGCTCTTTTCCAGTGTCCGGGTCGCGGTGCCATTGTTCGAACGCGTTGAAGTGCCGTTGACATGCTAAGACCTTGTCCTTGCAGATACCTTCGCAGACCGGAATGATCTCGCGCCTCCAAACGCCCTCAACTGTGGTCGTGGGCACCGCATCCATCGACGCATGGCTGACTCGCTCCTTCGGCATGGAGATTTTTACGCTGTCCTTGATCCAGCCGTCCCCAGTAAGGTAGTCGACGGTACGGATCGCCTTGTCGAGCCGCGTTTCTTCGCGCCTCATGCTGAACCCTCGAAGATGCTCGCGGTCAAAGTCATCGGAAAGGAGGACTTCATTCACCAAGCGGTCGATCTCACCGGTAGACTTCGAGGTAGACCCGGTATAGACCCAGTACATGAGACGAAAGATGGTGACATTGAGGAAGGGAGCGAACCAGTCCACCGAACTCTTTATCTGTTTGGAAATGGTTGAACCCCAGGAACGCAGCGGGTCAGGCTCAGGTAGCTTCTCTGAGCTCGTCCGTGCAATGTTGCGCGAATCTGTGAGAGGATCTGGGGATGCCTCATCGTCCATGTCGCGCACAGGCTTCGTGTGATACTTGCGAAAGAAGCCAAATGCGTCTGGCTCCGTTTCGTACCAAGATTTGAGCCGTGGATCTTCTGGGATTGGGGATGGGTCGTGCTGCGCGATCTGAGGCTCTGGAGAAGGATCGGGGGGCGGTGGAAGCAAACTAGCAGCCTGCTTGTACTCAAGTTGTCGAGGAGTGGCGCTGGGAACCATGTCCTCGAAGGCCTTTGGAGGTCGCCTAATCCGTCCGGAGCGTGTTGGAGGCAGGGCGAATGCTACAGGCTCCTGCAGGGGAGGTAGAGGCTCCGGCTCTGGGAGCGGAGGCACTGGATCTATGTCGAAGATTGACCGTTTGTGCGGTCTATCCTCGTCAGTCTGGATATGATATGCGTTTGTATAAGTATCATCTCGTATTGATAAACAGTACTAGATGCCTCAGCGGGATGGTAACACGCTCTGCGCATCCCCATCCTCGCTGAAGCCCTGCAGGTAAGTCTGAAAGACTCACCTCCATGCCGAAGAGTTCCTTAAGCAACTCTCTCTCTTCCTGGGCATTTCTCCGGTCCCATACCATATCTCTCTGCTTTCTACTACTATCTGTATGTGTTTCCAAAGGCGTTTCGAGGTTCCAGCCATTTCGGCACAGGTTCGCGGTTGCCGTCTTGCGAGCTTGACAGCTTTTTCGGTTGTACTGTGAGACCAGCTTGACTTTTGCACACTCTTCCGCAGCTAGAACAGTTTACAGGCATAGTTTCCAGTAGAAGTAGTAGCAGAAGCAGAGTTAGAGAGTGTTGTGTAGACCCAAGAACGATGAGAGAGCGGAGGAAAGAGAGCTAAGTTACTAGGCGCCCATTGCCGAAGCTTACTCCAAAGAGAAGTTCGGCGTCCTACCGGTCGGCAATATTACCACAAATGGTTATTCTTCGGTTCAAAGCGCGTCGCGTCGCGTATAACCAGTGGACTCTGGACAGTATAAAACCCCCGTTTTCTGTTTTCCCCACTCTTTCCCTCAACCCACCACCATCCCCAATAGTTAGTTAGATACAAATGGCGCGTCCCAGCAAGGCCTCCCGTCGTAAATCCTATAGTGACCGACGTAGGCTACGTGCTTCACCTCCCCGCTCCTCTCCATCCTCTGCCGCGTCTACCTCCTCGTCTGGGAGCAATGCCGGAGAACAGAGGTCTACACCCACCGAGCCCACTCCCCCCTGTAAATACCCCAGCTACCTCTCCTGAGGTGACTTTCGAGGACTGGTCTCTGAAGAACCGCAAGCTCTTTCTTCAAATGCTCGACGACCTCATGGATGCGGATGTTCGCAGGTGAGTATATGCGTGCATATATGCGCTGAAACGTGCATACATTCACATTTATTAGCACGGCGGAGTCCTTAGAGCCCTTGAGGATAGCTTGCCGCATGATCCCTCGCCTCTTCAATGCCTTCAGCGACATTGAGTGTCTTTTGCTCGACATCGGTGCCATCCTCAACCAAGCCGCCGACCCTGATATGTACAAAGAACGTATCCTGGAACTGTGAGCACCTTCATATGTGTCATCTATCTACTGAGCGCCTGGCTCCCAGCGACGAGAATCAGCGCGCAGATGTCACCAGAGACTTCAAGGACCTCATGCGCGTCCTGTCGTGCATCAGGAAGGACCTTCCGTTGTGGGTGGAGGACGATCTAGTCTTCAGAACCCTCATCGATTTCGTAAGTGTTCGCGCTCGTCTAGCACCAGCGCTGATCATGTTGTTGCCAGGTCAATGAGTTCGCTTGCGCTGGTCGAAATGAGGACAATCACACCGTGAAGGTGC